>JAPYZI010000145.1:0-76157 GCA_030523105.1 Ophioninae sp. A BG-2022a | reverse complement strand
ACGGAGGTTACGAATTAGCGCAGTGAACAAGTGACAAGTGCCAAGTCAAAAAGTATATTGATTTTTCGGAAGGATGCAAGCGCAGTCGGTAAGAATGGATTATGCGAGCCGCTGCGCCGCCAGTGAGATGAATTTCTTGATGGTCGATAAGATTTTGAGCTCTGGTGGTACATTTGTGTGCAAATTTTCGAAAACCAATTTCTCCGCTATTTCTTCATCAAAATAGATGAAACAAAGCTCAAAATGTGTACTTTTGACAGCTTGAGAGGCTTATGCTCGGGAAATTTGTGAAAGTGCAATACGATGGATCGTAGCTCGCAATTGCTCCCACGGTGACCACAACCTGCACAATTATTTTCAAAATTTTGGTAAATGCCGAGCATGTTCCTCTTAGAGCAAGCGTTCTGCATATACACAATAAATTTCGTTCAAAACGGTTTTATAGTGTGGGAGAAATTAGATTTTGAAATTTCGATGTGGCTAGGAACGTGTTCGTCATTCCCTTAAGACGCCCAAAACGGAGGGGAAGCGCGTTATGTGGATTTCGAAAACTTGAAAAATTTCCATAACAAAAGTCTTGTTTTTTTTTTTTTCACGCACGCGGAGTATTTTTTTTTCGCCTCGCTATGTACAACAGGTTTTTTTTTCAAGTTTGCTGTACCTGGAGGGACGAAAAAAATGTATAGAATAGTTCTTTCTCGCTTTCTTTCTCACTCTCTCTCTCTGGCCAGACTTGTATTCTTCACGTTGGTAGGAGGCACGCACGTATGAGTGCGATGCGTCGCAACGCGAGTAAACGAGTGACGACAGCACTGCTCCATACAGAGTTCGGAGCTAAAGGCGCGTATATGCATGTGCATGTGTGTGTCGTATGTAGAGTAACGGTAGCCGATAGCATAAATGGCATTATTGCCGGAATAGAGCGCTGTGTGGTGACATATATAGTATACATATACGTAGACAAAAGTGACTGGGTCTTGTTGTCCATTCGGTATGAATGGAAAGAAAATGCAGTGGCTTCCACAGACCTATCTGCAGGTGGCCATACGCGTTTTTCTCATTACTTTGCTCCCTCATTTTCTCTCCCTCACTTTCTCTCCTTTCCTTTCTTTCAGTTACAGTCTTTCTCCTTTTTCCCTCTTTCCATTCTCCCCTATACTCTTTGTTTTTTATTTGTTTTTATACGCTTTATTTACTTTCTTTTTCCTTCTCCGTATTTTGTTAAATTTTTATTTTTAAGTTCATTAAAATCAACTTTTTTTAATACTTTTTTTTTATTACTATTTATTTCAGTTTATTACTAT
Organism: Ophioninae sp. A BG-2022a; assembly: GCA_030523105.1. Taxonomy (NCBI): domain Eukaryota; kingdom Metazoa; phylum Arthropoda; class Insecta; order Hymenoptera; family Ichneumonidae; species Ophioninae sp. A BG-2022a. The sequence continues at coordinate 74,853 of JAPYZI010000145.1, read as the reverse complement.
CTATTTTTATACTTTTTCATTTATTTTTCTATTTATCTATTTTATTGTTAAGTTTATTACTATTATTACTATTTTGCTTTGTAACGTTAACTTTACATTTCTTGGCTTTTAAAGTTTAGAAATAATTTATGGTGATTTCTTTATAATACTTGTTTCTTGTCTGATAGTACAATTAGGGAATAATAAACTCTACCATCATAATTATCATTACCATCGTTATCGTCATTGTCATCGTCATCGTCGTCCTTGTTTTACATCTCCTGCGTTTCTCTTTATCCTTTCTTTCATTCCCTTACACTTTTTTAACATCTTTTTTTGGTCTCCTCTACGGCCTTCCCTTTTCTTTTTATTTTCGTCCCAGTCGTTCATCCCTTCCTTCTAGTATTTATCTCACGTCCTCAATTTCTTCTTCTCTCTTTAAACCCCCTACTCTCGCTCTTTCTCCCCCTCCCGAAATATCATTTTTTGTATTTTTCATTTATACCTGCTTTGTTCAATCATATTTTAATTCAATCATATTTTAGTTTATATTCACTGTTATTTTTATTTTGTTTTTTTGATTACGTATACTGAATATTTTCTTTTTTTGGATGTTTTGCTTTGTATTGTTTGGGTTTGTTTTATTTTTTAATTATTTCGTTTATATTGCTACATTATGCTTGAATGCAACTCTGCAGCATATTAAATCACTATGAATCAATCGATCAATTTTTGTCTTCCCCTCCAACCCTTTCACCCCATCTATTTCGTTCTCGGTTACTCCCCTCTCTTTTTTCATCCCTTTTACTACCTGAGACTATCTGGATGCCCATCTGCATCTCTATTTCTACATTCACTTCGCTCTTCATCCCCACCCCCACCTCTATCCTCTCCTCACCCCGTTTCCTACCCCTACGTGATTGTTTCGATCCTCCAGCCGAACATGGGCACCGCATTAGGCTCCTATGTATCCACTCGTGCGCACGTATCCGTCGCTATGTACGCGGGAATTTCGCGTGGTGCGCACAAGTGCACGCCCGATTCGTTCTATTGACGCTCACGAGCCAGGAACGAAAGAATTGTGGAGGCGAAATTGCTTTATTCGATTCGACGAATAAATTTTACCTCCTCTCTGTGTCTGTCTCTTTGTGAGCTAGCATCGCTTCGAATACGATGTCTACTCGTTCGAACGTACAAATAACGCATATTTGTGCATTGAGTAAAGTCTTTTTCGAGACATTCCACTTTGAGGACTGTCCCCGTAGTACGCTGGTGCTCCAGACCCAACATTCCGTAATTCCTAACGTTTTCAACCAAATTCACCTTTGGATGAATCTAAATATACTCAAAGTCAACGATTGGTTCGAAGTAGTGTGAAAATCGATACCGAAGAGGGTTTTCGTTGAAATCCTTCGAGGTTTTTACATATCAGCCTTATCACTCGGAACCGTCATTTCTCGCATTTCGTTGATCCTACCTGAATTTTACCAAGGGACATGGGGAAATGTAGAAAACCCATAGCAGAGTGGATACCCCCTTCCCCATCCTCCTGGTGTTTGCTGCATAAACTTCGGTGGAAGTATCTGTGGATACCTCCATTCCAGAAAATCCAGTTATTAAAACCTCGCTGAAGGGCACAGGGAAACTGCGGGAAATCCGTTCCAGAAAACCTCCTCCTTTCCATATTTTCTGTCGCCCTGGCTTTAAAGTATTTACACCGAGGTTTGAGTACTATCAGCTGGCTGGCTTCCGCACTAGCCGGTATTCAACGGAACGGTCACCGCTCCGAGTATCGGCGGAAAGGCCTGCCGTTCGAAGTATCGTGAAATCCCGACAGCTCATCCACCAGTGATGACTCATATATCCGTTAATTCCGAAATATCACCAATGTTGAACGCCTTTTGGATGTTGGCCAAGCGCCACTGTAGCGAGACCGTAAGAGCACCCTAGGCAATTCTTCCTTACGCGAATTCTTATTGGCCATGCTCTAAAGATTTTGGCCGATTTTTCGTACTCTCATAGCGAAGTCGAAAAACGAAGGAAGGCAGATTAAGGACAACGCGCTTTGGCTCGCCACGTCACGTCCCGTTTCTCCGTTGGCCACGTTCCAACGCGACCCTTCATGTATCGTCTGTCGTTCATTTTATTCGCCTCGAGCTTTGGCGCCAACGTTTTCTTGGTTTTTTTTGGCCGGGGGGGGGGGGCTGTTTCTTTTTCGCTTTCCCCGGTCTCCATCGGGTTGAACAGCCCCGTTGGACGAGGCCAATTCATGCGATTATGTGGGTAATCCCGGATCGAGGGTATAAGGGTATGATAAAAGGTCAGCAGATCCGAGCAGCGCAGGTACGTTGGAAAGGGTTGAGCGTGGCTGCTGGAGAGCACCCCCTTCAGAATCCCTTTCGATGACGACGATAAGGAGAGCAAAAGGTGCGTGAATTTTTGGACGTGTGCTGGGAAAGCCTGAAATTTAAGGGAACACGAGCTTTCCCTTGAATAAATTTCTTTCCCCTTAAATAAATATCCACGAATTTTCAAAAACTTTTTCATATATATTCATTTGTATCTTTTTCATCTATTTTGCAAGTGGGATTGAATATTGGTAACTGTTTAAAAATATGATTGAGTTTCCTTTTCTTTGGAAACGAAAATATGAACGGTTTTTTCGAAAAAAAAAAAAAAATGGGAATGGTTTTGTTTTCAAAGGAAAATGTGCGTTTTTGCGAAAGAAAATGTGATTGGGGTTTTTTGTCGTAAAAAAAGGAGATCTATTTTTTTTAATATGGTGATATTTTAATAAAACGAATTTTGATTTTTCGAAATAATACCTGAACAACTTTTTTCGAAAAACAATACGATCGAATAATTTTTATTTCGATAAAATAATTAGCGCGATTGCCAAGTGATTTTTTAGATATTTTAATGTTTTGGAGGCAAATGACTGATTAATTCGTATCCACGGGGTACAAATGTTAAATGCAAGCTTGAAATGATAATGTTTTTAGTTGCTTACTTCATGGTAGCATTTTTGTAGCCCCTCCTACGCAACCTCACCATGGTCTGATTGGACATCAATCGAACTCTCTTTTCATTCTCCTACTCTCATTCCCTGTGTATCACGTGTTTGCTTTTAAACTGGCTTATTTTCGCAATGAAGTTAAATTTGGATCTAGCTTGTCCCACATCGTGACGACCTGGGGGATATATTTATTTTGCGTCATGCTTATGGGAGTGTCTTTCGTCTATCTCGAGATATCATTATAACAGCACTATTAATATTCGAACGTCACACTTTCATATCTTTTCGTACATCAGTGCTATCCTTAGGCTTCTAGATTACGAAATCTTTTTTCGTTATTTTTGCTATTTAAAAAAACATATAATTAGAGAGACAGTAATACATTATTTTACATAACTAAATATTAATGCAACAAGTAAATTTTCAAACGTCGAAATTCAATTATCGAAATAAACGATAAGTGTCCAATACATCAATCATTCGATTACATTTAATATTATTGAGTATATTAATATTAGATATTGTAATATAAAAGATAATACATTTTTTTAAATGTATAAATAATATTATTATATCAATATTATAATCATGATATTTATTACATAATAAATAATATATATTATTGTAAGTCTAGTTAATAAAAATGAATTGTCAAATGTGTTGCTAAGCGCAAAACTCGAAAACGGCTGGACGAATTTAGCTGTTAAAAAAAATATTATTTAAAGGTCGATGACTGTTTTTACAAAGAAAAAATTGTTCGAAATTTCATTGAAAAAAATGCTGTCTACATATATCTTTTTCCAACCTATTTTAATACAATAATGAATATTATATTTATTCTAGAACGGTTTTTTTTTGCATCGTTCCAGTGTAGTTTTGTACTTTCGCCAAAAACTCGAGCATATTCGTAATCAGTGGAAAGTTTACGATTAAATGGATTCAAGGAATTACAAAATAATAATAAGAATAATTTTTCTTCTTATTATTATTCATTATTATTAGTCATTGAATTTTATTATTAATATTATTATTATTATCAATTGAATAATTGATTATAATTATAATCATTCTATTATACATTAAAAATATGTATTTGTATTACTTAATACGAATAAATGTAATTAATTGAAAAATCCTCCTTCGACTACAAGAGTGTGACTATTGGCTGCTATTGATTTAATGAAAATCTTCTCGGTAGATGGCGCGCTTTCGTACAATGACGAAGTGATTTGCAAGCTCTCTGTCGATCAATTTCTTTGATATATTGTATAGCTAATTGAACCCTCTACCGAGCGCAATCTCCCTTTGGGCTTGCCACCCCTGAAACATTGGCAGCTCGTTTTCGCCTCGTGATATCGAGAGAGAGAGAGAGAGAGAGAGAGAGAGAAAAGAAAGGAAGGGAAAAAGGAAACAAGAGGGAGAGTGAGAAACAGAAGACCGTAGAGATACCTCGCGACGTGGCAATAAATATTATATTTAACCCTCGTATGCCTGGAGGATCCGGAAACGAGAGCAAAGTGGAGGAACCCACAGCCCTCCGGTTCCAGGATCGGGAGAACACTTTTACCCTTATAAATATATACCGACGAAAAAAGGATTCGGTGGAACGATAATTTCTACCTAACGTTACTTATCAGCCCATTTGGCTGTTTCCAGGATTCCCCTCGAATGAAAATAAAGGTTTCGTTCATTTTGCGCCCGATCTTTCAAACGTCCTGTGATTTCGAAGACTTTTTTTTTAAGACATTGAAGTCTTATCTCGATCTCGTTTGTCTTCAAAATGTTTCGTTCAGATTTGTTTGGTTTCATCGACATTTTTTTACGTCCTTCACACGTTCCTTAAAATGTAATTCTGGGGACAGTTGTGTTAATATATTGTTGAATATGGGGATATTAAGCTATTAGTGTTGGTCCTCGAAGTTGGATGCCTTCAAAGTTTTTCTCACATCTGTCCTTTCCGTTCACTTTTTTCTAATCCCGACCCCGAGGGTGCCAGAAACATCCCTCCGTGACACAAAAGCTCCATTACGGAGGAAGCAGCGGGACGCTTTTCGGAATGATAAATCGCCGTTTCTACACAAACGTCGAAGCGGTCATGAGGTGTCACCCGGATGTGTGCAGACCGCGAGAAATGTCGCGAAGAAAATGGGAGGCTTGAACTATGGAGAATTGAACGTCGATTTATTTTTTTCTTAGGAACAAAATGAGGGTCACTGTGTACCGAGTGAATTGAACGGAATTGTTTTTTTTTATTAATGAAAAAGATAAATAAATAACGTTTGACGAACAGAAATGTTTTTTCAAAATCGAAAACGAAAAATAACGTTTAAAAATGACTCAATTCAACAGTAGGAAATTACGGTACAAAGGAATTTAACGGAAATGGAAAAAAAACGCAATTTTTTTTGCTAGGTCCCTCGTTTGAGCTTTCATCACCTCATTTTGATAGTACCCCATACTCGTCCACAAACTTGCTCTTGTCGTATTCCCCGAAAAAATCTTTAACTTTTGCTTCCAATTATCCTCGAGAACTGCCTTTGAAGGTAAGATAAAAGAAAAGTTGGCTGGAAAGTTTCCGCGAGCTTTTATCCCATGCTGGAACGATCGACAGTAAATGTTAGGGTCGTTTTGTCTGCATTTCTAATTTGGGCAAATGTCTAAAGCCCCCTCCCCTTCCCCATTCAACCGCATTCCGATTTCTCCCTCTCTCACACACCCCCTCGTGTTTTCTTCCCTCTTCCTCCCTCTTTTCCTCACGCCACGAAAAAGCTTCGCCACGTCAGCTACCCGCGGCGAAAATAAATAATAGAAGTGCGCAGCGACAGCTCACAGATGGGAATAGCTCTGACAAGTGAACTCATGAAACTTCCGAGAGCGAGAGGAGCGTGAACACCAGAAAGTGTCCGGACCATGTCACGAAGCCGAGGAAGGGTAATGCGTGAGAGTTAAAAAGAGGGTAAAAGACGGAGAGAGAGAGAGAGAGGGATCAAGAGGGCGGGGAGGAGGAAGGGAGGTCGCGAAGAAAGGACACGATACGAAAGCTTTCGGCCTCGTCAAGTGGAGGAACTTTCAGCATTGTTTATTTTAACTCTTACCGAGTCTGACTCTTGTTACACATAATTGTTCTCATTACCATTATTATCATCATTATCATTATTATGAAAACTAGTTGGAGCTTGTCGGATGATAAAAATAATAATAAAAATTGCTTGTTTTTATGTACACGAAGACAATATTACGAAAAAAGACAATTATGTTGCTGTTTTCCTTTAATGTAATATTTATTAGAGTTACGAGTAATAAAGATAGTTATATAATTGAACAATGATAGCAATATTTTTTTCTTTGGTTCTACCGCCTATGAGGTTTCTACCACCTGTCACAATTTGAAACCTTTCCTATCACTCCCTACCCGCTCTTCGTTGATTTAACCCATTTCTCTACGGTATACTGCATTTCCCCAGGGCACGGGGAAACTCCGGAAAACCCGCGTCGGTATAGGCGGCCCTGTATAATTTCTGATTCCGACCTGCACAGACTTTATGATTAAAGTGTCTCGACGATGGCCTCAGAAATATCGGCTTTCCAGTAATTGGTTGATGCTCCAGCTGATGTTATATATTAGCAATACAGTCTTGTTAAAAAGTATCAGGCATCCTGCAATTTTTCGATCCGAACGAAAGATTGAATATCTCGGTAAAAAAAAGATTCGTGCACCAATTTGCTAAATGTGGTTTTGAAACGGATAAATCTAGATAAACGAATTAATCAAAATAATTATTTATATATTTTTCTTATTATAAAATCACAATTATTATTGTTATTTTAATTATCAGTATTTCATTGCGATTGTAGTACTTTGATAATTAATGTGAATTACTATCAATTTTTTTGAATCAACATGAATTACTTTATTATTACTGAATTAATTCATCAAAATTGAATTAATTTGGTACAATTTTTTAAATTCACTCGTTTCAATCGTACATGGTATCCTTCTTTCTACGAATCCGAGTTATTTTATTTTCATCCTTATCTTGCGGCTGCAGTCAGCTCCCCCCTTGATTGCATTCGCCATAATCTTTTTTTTTGTCCTGTGTATAGGGAAACTGCGAAAAACTCTGGATATAATTTTCTTTAAAACTATGGAGCAGGCACTAGATGAAGATACCAGTTTAAATTGAATATACTATTTCTCGTTGTATTGTGATTATTATTATTGTTATCATAATAATACAGTTTTTTTTTCTCATAAGTACGCGCGAAAACGTGTCCTTATTTTTCGATTCGATGGTGAAGTGTTCCTCGTTCAGTCACTTGTGCTCGATAAACTTTCGACTCTTATTTAAATCTTCCCCTCTTCCTTTATCCACTTGTCCATGTTGATGGGACCGTACACCATTGAATCTAGAATTTACGTCGTCGTCCTTGATTATTCAGGGCTGGGCGAAAAGATAAGAAGGTAGACAGTCTACAACGGAGATTGCGCAGAAAAGTATACGAGAGATGATTACAGGATGAGAAGATCATGAGAGAGAGAGAGGGAGGGTGTGAGGGAGATTAAAAGAGTGGAAGAGATATGAGATTGTTGTTGATGTCCCAGAAATGACGGAGTCCTTCGAAACAAACCTATCCTTGAGGGATGGCAGGAAGTGAGAAAGGGGTGGAAGGAGCAGCGAGTACAAGTTCCCTATATAGTTACTAACAAAGCAGCACCTGAATCAACCCTCCGAGACTCGGCTAAAATTCGCACTCCTCCAATCCTCTCTCATTCGATTTTGGTCGTTAGTGGGCGCCCTTGTACTTCCTACCTTTACTTCGGCTGTGACTTAATAATGTACAATACGTACACAAAATCTTAGCTATCAAAGAGGGACTCTCGCATTTGGCAACTTGAACGAGGACTTTTATTCACTTCACTTTTTTCACCATTTTTTGTTTAGTGAACGAAGTTTTTCGTTCGTTTGAGATTTTACGAGCGGGAGGATTTTTGCCCTCACGATATCATTTTGTTAAATGCTGATTTTTTAAAAACACTGAACTTCGCGAGTTAGATCGAATTCCTGATAATTCCTGATGAATTAACGCTGATAACAATCAGGGATTACTTCAAAAAAATACTACGAATGATTATTAGGCGTAGTAAATAAAAATCCATTATTTTCTGGAGTCAACCAATTAGAAACTGAGTCAACCTGCCACAAAACTGTCGCGAAAGATTGTTTAGCACGAAATCTCATCTTTCCACCGCCATCTAGCGTAACCCGATCGGACTTACACAGCGCGAGATACGGATAACTAAAGCCATCTATTAGAAAAATAATGGATTTATTTATACTACACCTAATAATTAAAAAATATTGAGTGCGGTCATATTCTGTATCGTCATGAGCATTTCTGTCCGAGTCTGCAATATTTTTGTTGGATATTAGGATTACAATGATAATAAAAGTTTTATTGAACATCGATATTTCTGCGATTGTATCTTGAATATCAATTTAGAGAGACGCATTGGGCTTCGCTCTTGACAGAGGCTGATCAATATTTTTCTTAATTCTGCTCGTAAAAGAGTTCCGCCTATAAAAGAGTTTTATTTGATTTAGTGGCTCAGCTTCCGTCTCTCGCGAGCAGTAAACGATATTTTTACGATCGTTTCGACTCGTCCGATCATACGAAGGATCTCTAAGACTCCTGAAATAAATTCCATTTTCACCTTTGGTTTCCGTATCGAGAAAAATGTTTACGTTTCGTGTTTACAGCTCGAGAAAAAGCGTCATTTGCAGGCGCCGATACCTTCACCAAAACGGCGATTTACAACGTAATTCTCGTAGTGCTGTACCAGGGGAGGGAAGCCTTAAACGCGTTACCTATCATCAAAGATATTCGGTGGCTGTCTTTTCTCGAAAGAGAAAAAAGTGAAGTTAAACTCGTTGAGACATTGATTTCTGATTAGGGTAAATTGTGTCAAGGAAGAGCCGTCTCAAGGGGCTGATACAAAACAGATTTTTATCGTTAGCAGTGCTCGAGCTTGGCTCAGAAATTTACTGAATGTTTAAATCTCTGGAATTTCGAGTATTCAATGGAACTCACCAAATAATATACATATATTTAAAAAACGAAGAAAAATAATAAAATAAAAAAATATATAATGGTATCATCAATATTAGTGGCATGTTTATGTTTATTTAAATGTTCCGTACTACAAATATTGATACAAAATTAGACATACAAAACATTGGTTTAGAGTTCTCGATGGTTTATATTAATAGTTCTAATGATTTAAAACCGTATTTAAAAATATGCAATGCTATCGACCGGAAGATATTATCCCAATAAAGTGAATGTAACTTTTCAAATAGAAAATGAGTTCAATCGTGAGATATTGCGGCACTGCAAATAGTCCTGAATGTTAAGCATTTTTTATATGATGTATGGATACCCCCCACGCAATACTGTTAAGTGTTCCAGTCCCTAGCTTTCAATGAATAACTATAAATCATTATTATGAATAACAAATTTTGACACCTTTGAATATAATATATAATATAATATATATTATATTAATATATATTAATGACATATAATATATTAAAATAATATTAGTATAATCAATATTAGTAAACTATGAATAATTAATGTAAGCTACCAAAAACTGCGGTACTATGCCAGAAACCATAAGAACTCGAGTCGAACTCCGAGACTCTGATGCTTCAGATGCTAATTCGCGTTGTCACGCTGCCTGCAACTGATTTGCGATAAACATTTTTTGGAATTAACGTTTTAAAATATTTGCAATATTCGCTAAAATCTCTCCGAATGGTTTTTGTTTTACATTTTCCTTTCAAGAAATGCACGGTTCCTTGGGCCGGCATCTGGACAAGAAACCGTAAGTACATACGTGTGTTTCTAGTGTATGGTGCAGGTTCGATCGGCCTTTGCCAATTAACATTAACGAAGTGGATACCTGGCCATGTGAGAGCTGATTTTGAACTTGAATTATGCAATCCTCGCACTCCTGCTTCGTTGCATCCCTTCGCCAATTGGAGTGTGGGGTGTACGGTGATGCGAGGGGACTAGACACTGCGAAAACTACCCTCTCGCGGTTGTGCTATCCCGCGCAAGCCTTTCCGCATCGGCAAACCCGAAGCCAACCGAACACACGAACTCTGTAGCCCTTTCTCAACCCTTTCTCTGTCTTCCTCTATCTCTGTACCGACGTGCTGGTACATTCTCGTCTCACCCTTGATTCTCTCCATACCCCCTTGGCCTCACGCTCGTCTGCATTCTCGCTCACCCTCAAAACTTGTTCCGAACCCTTTCGTTATGTGTACGTGTGTGCAGTATCATCGTCTTCGACCTACCTTGGTCTGGGTTGAACCGTGGGTTGGTGATCGTTCTCGAGAGCCTGCTGTCTCGACCCTTGAATAAAAATTTCTTCCTTCAACTCCTCCTCCCCCCCTTGCCCCATACGTAACCCCATCCTTGGCTAGCCAACTCTTGAGTAGGGCACTTTTTGCCCTTTCACCCTTGGCTCTCGTACTTCTTTCCTCGTCTTGACGCTCTTTTTTCAACTGCGATAAACGAGAGGGAGGAAAAGAGAGGAAACAAGGCAAACTCCTCTCTCACTGTTCTCCTCTCTATCTCCTCCAAGCAGACGAGACGAGGAAGAGAAATTTCCGATACATTTTTTATTCTGGACGAATTTCCTATCGTCTAGGAACTACTCGAACCCACTAGTCAGCCATCGAAGCTTAAGAAAATTCGCCCAGTATAGAAAATGTATCGGAAATTTCTCTTCCTCGTCTTGTCTCATTGGGATAGATGGAGGCAGAATGGGATGGAGTATATCGACAGAGGGGTTGCTACCAAGACTCAACTGAGGCCAGTATTGCATCTTCTTTCTCTATATCTAGGAGAGTCTAGGTTTGCCAACTACTTGATACATGCACCCACCGATACATCTGATCTCGAGCGCAGATTCTGGACCATCTACCCATCTACTTATACAATACCAACGATGCGCCTGTTTTCTGGATTCTTCATTTTTAAAAAGCGTCTAGTCGATGCAAGCCCAGACAATCTGTCTGGCAAAAGCAAAGGCCTTTGATTTTTATTTTTGAAAGTGTTAGAGGGCAGGTTCAAGCTCGATCAGGCAGAGGGAATCTACCATCCAGATGCTTCGCATAGAAACCGATATTTGTCGGTCAACCGAGGTCGCAGACAAATGTTAAATGTCCGAACAAAAACACGAGGGTGAAAAGTTTTGGGCGAGAAAAAGATTGGACAGCGATTGGGGCAACGTAACTTTTTCAGATGGATCTTCTTTTTTGGCACGTGCTCTCAACAGTCACACCTGGTCCGTCTGTAGCAAAGGACAAATATTGCTGTTTTCAAATGATGAAATCAGTCTTGAAATCAGCAAAAAGTATGCTTCGAGGTTGCTGCACGTTTATTGACAGTGGTAACGTTTGTACCGTTTGTTAATAACGAAGCATCAACGTTTATATCATGTTACATGTGGGTATTTTTTTACAATGTGTTTTCCCAAATAGTTTTTGAGTTTAACTGTACACGCGCTTATCAAACAAACCATAAGTACGCAGTACTCGTACATATGCGTTCGTGAGACCTAATACATCGGCCAAGATGCGCCGATCGATGTACCCATGCATGTAGTGTTCACCGTATAAGAATGCTTCCTGTTCCTTTGGAAACCACCATCTTGAAAATCGATGTAAACGAACACACGCGAGTAAACAGGTATAGAGAATTTCGCAGCGAAGATTAGGGATAAAGTATAATCCCTGGTGGATTATCACGGGCAACAGCTGCAGTGTTGCTCTCGATGTTTTATCTAAAGTGCCCCTAGGCAGGATGCGCCCGGACAAGGCTCTTACCGTGTACACATTAGTGCTGTTGTATCCTGCAGGAGGTGTAGGATGATTGGTAATCATTGAATAGTTGCCGTTCGACCAAACGGCGTTCTCATTATTATACAAAATTTGAAATGAACTTGGGGTTTTTTTATTATCGAAAAGTAATAACGTATTTTTCGAAGAATTATACAAACATTTATTTGGCAAAATAAATCTTTGCGTAAAAGGTTAAAGATATTTCATAGAACGTAGTTAGTCGATAGAAACGGTTTTTCATTTTTCGTACGTTGTAAATGTCATCTTGAAGAAATCCTTCAAATTTGGTTCGGTTCGATCCAGAGTTTTGCCTTGATCTAGTTCTAGCAAGACCCAAAACCGTGGTTTTTAAAAATTGTCTTTAAAATTAATTGGGTCTTATTAGGAAATTGGATCGGAAAATTGATAGAATCGTTTGGGTCTCCAGAAGAATCTCTATTACTTGTAGAGATCCGAAACAAACGTGAACGAAGCCCAAGCCCATTCGGAGACAGTTCTGAGTGATCGATGTTGCCAGAACTAGACTTTTCAATTTCGACGAGAATGGGTTGGTTTCGGGTATACCCCAAACTACTCATGAACATTTTTAATTAACACCGAAATTCAGTTACCATTTATTTCTGTTTTTTTTTTCCCAGAGGAAAACGTACTCGTTACCACGAATAGCGATTGCGCACCAATTGTCGCAGGGTAAAATGTCTGAAATCTGAAAACGGGGTTTAACGGTAACACATTCATGGTGATCATGGTGGGTCCGCGTAATTGTGACGTTAATAAGTACGAGGGCTGTTTCCCGGTTGAGTGCTGCTGCAGGTATCGTTTATTATTAGTTTTGCGATTCGGCATCGATCGAAAGAGCTCGTAGATCCGGGGGCTTGTGTTTGTTGGAGTGTTGCCTGGGGGTTGCAAGAGAGGGCTCGAGGGTTGCTATGACTACGCACCCTGCCACCTCTACGTCAGGGGTGCTCACTCCGAACCCTTTGCCTGACTTCGTATTCTCTCTTTCTTTTTCTATCTCTTCTTTTCTCTTGGGTGTTCCCTTCCTTCCGTCTGTCTATCCCTTTCTCTTTCTACTTTTCTCTTGAGAAGGCATCCCTCTCTCTCTCGTCATCCCCTCTTCGCCTGTACCTCGTTGTTCCCCTGCCACGAGAATATAATTCCATCCATCCCACATCTTCCTGGGGTGACTTAATCCGCTCTCACATAAAAATAGCGACAAAAGTTTGCGATCGCGCTTTCAGGGAAATTTTGGGGCTCCGTAGGCGGCTGAATACTCGGCGGAGAAAAACATCGAGAAAAGTGACATTTAATTGACCCCAGGGTCAATTCAATAAGAATACTGCAAACGTTGAGGCTATTTTTACTTGGAATCGCTTGACTTTGTTTGGGCTTATTTTCGACGAGTTTTACATTAAAAGCTAGTTTTTTTTGGCACTACCTGATGGAATATTTGGTTATTTTACAGGAATCCTAATCAGAATGTATCATATTGATAAATCGTTTATGGCAGTCACGTAAATGTGGTTTTTCAATCTGGTCGGGTATTCATTGAATTCCTGTGGACATTCGTGATGTAAAATAACAGGGGTGAAATTTCGAATTAGAGTAAAATATCTCTCTATTTTTAATATACAGGGTGTCCCGGTACTGATATTGTTCCGCGATATAATCGATTAGTGGGAAATTGTGAGTTGATTGATGTGAGTATGAATGGGTCTCAGATGAACAGCTGAATTATTATTAATTTTTAAAAATGGGCTGAAAAAGTTAGTTTAAAAATTAATAACAATTCAGCGGATGATCTGCGACCCATACATGCTTATATTTTTCGATTTAGAATTTCACCCCTAATCGCTCTTTTCAAGGAATGAGATCAGTGGGATACCTTGTATATCGGATATTTTATATATCATTTTGTTTAAATATTATTCTATCGGTAAATGTCGATTTAAGTTTTCAGTAACTTGGGGATCGTCATTCGTCGATGTTCCGAAACCTTGAGTGGGCGAATAGCGAGAGCAAAAAATCGTTGATAGCAACTGGGAGCTCTGTCGTTTTTTTAACGAACTTCTTGATTCGTTCAAATTGATGTTTTTATCTAAATATATATTTCTACAATTCTTTTTCACCGGTCATCGTCAGATGTATTTATCCTTCATAAATTCTTCGATTAGCTTGATTTCCGAACATTCCTTTTTATTTCCACGAATGTTAAAAATTCGATTGAAAAATCAAACTCAATATTGAAATTATTGAACGTACGAGTTGTTCAATTGAGTTAGTTTTTAAATATACCATTTTATTTCCACAAAGTGAGAAATGAAATTATTTCAATGGAATTTCAGTGGATGATGAAATTTCATTGAAAAACAAGTATTTAAAATTGTAAGCGATTGAAATTCAAATTTAAAAAATCTTCCCTGAAATAAACAATTTCGAAGCCGGAATTTTAGCAGAATTTATTTGATTAGAACGAGATGTTTGCAGCGAGCTGAGTCTCATTTTATGCAACGCCGAATCTACAGGTCCGGTCGCAACTTGACCTTTTCCACTTGGGCTTCACACTCGTGGATGACCACTCGAGATTCTCGGGAGCTATCTTCGCTATTGAAATATTTATTGGTCTTTTCTTCTCCCTCTCTCTCTTTCTCTTCATCTTTCTAGCATCAGTTCATTTCGGAATGACGTAGGACGTGTGTTTTCCTACCAGGCCAATAGTTCATACGAATCCCTTAACGTTTCTACCAACAGCACTCGGGGATAAAAATACATAAGACAGGATGAGCTCGCGCCCACGACGATTCCGATTACGAAGAGCACGGTGAAAAAAAAGGTTTCTATAGAAAGATAGCAGAAATGCAAGTGTCAAAATTAAAAAAAGAAAAAAATAGTAAACGACAAAAAAAACGTCGTGTTGCTCAACGTACTGTGCACTCAATTACGAGACGAGAGGCAAACGTGGGTGGAAATACTTCTAGTCGTAACTCAACGTACCGAACGGACGATGTGTTACGAACGCGGAAATGTAAGCGGAAACTCGAGAGATCTCTTTGCACAAGTATGCAGCAGGTGTAGGCAATGTTTCTCGAGTTCGATGTATAAGACTTTTTTTTACAATTACTTTTTAAAATTTAATATCATCATTATCATCATAATCAGTCATTATCATTATAAATTTCATCACTATTATCAATACAATAATTATCATGATTACGAAGTTATTCATGGTAGGAGGCAAATGGATATTTATCTGCTTGCATAATTTTTCATTATTATAATTTTAAATTATAATGAATTATGATGTTTTCAAATTATAGTTTGTGAATGTTATTTTTATGAATAATAAAATGGTTCTGTATTGCTGATAAGTGAATGATAAACTGCAATAATTATAACAGAAAATGACAATTAAATAACATCAAACAATATACTATTATACAATAACAATATACAATATACTGTTATAAATAATGAGTAAAGAAAAGTAATAAATTAAATATGAATAAATACTCGTGTAATGTATTACTATTCTTTATTTATATCTCTTTATTTTAACGTATTTGTTGATCTTTTATTATTATTATCTATTATAATTATTTCAGTTTGATATCCACTTATTCGTAATTTACGACTATTTTATAGCTATTATTTACAATCATTATAAAATAACGTTTATGATAAATTACGATTTAAAAAATAGTGGAAAATTATAAAAATAAGTAACAAATTACGATCATGAAAATTATGAATTTATGGGCAAAGGTAAGTGAGTATGGATATATTTTATATGATCGTATGGAGTTAACGAAAAAAAAAACAAAGGGAAGTTTCAACCCATCGATCCCAACCGCAATCACCAAGATTTTGAAAATGTCTACGTTCTTTTCATCTTAAAATGCAATCAACGTCCACACGTATTCCGTATCACGTGACTTTAATTTTTCCGTTCTGTAGCATGTTTCTTTTTTTGTTTTTCTCTTTCCTCGTTCTTTCATGTTTTCGCACTTCAGCCAAATGCACCCCTCGGGCTACACCATCCTGACGACATTAGCATACGTAGTTTCCCTACGGGTGGGCCAAACTAAATGACACCCTAGCGATGATGCTCGTGCTTCTCGCCTTTTTCCCTCTCGAGATGGTCTTTTCTCTCCCCCACCCTCTCATCACCGCCTCCACTCGTTCTCACCCTCCGGATTTATATCTGTATGTCTCGCCATCTCTTTTCGTTTCATCTCATTGAGTATTTTCTCCCTACATGCAATTTCAAGGCAGAAAGGAAAGTGGAAGGGTCTGAAAGAAGGACAAACAGAAAAACGAATGGATAGGAACAGGGGCATTATTTCCTCTTTCGGTTCTTTCTTTCAAACGTTTTTTTGTCCAAGCATTTGTCAAGATTTTTTTTCTCCGCGTATTGAATAATTATTACATACCAAAAAACTAAGTATGTATTATGTACTTATATATAATTTCCTACTATTTCGTTTTTATGATATGTAATGATTATTAAGGAAATTAGGATAATTAAATCCAAGTATTACATATTTATAGAGCCAAATAAAAAATAAATGCACCGTTTTGGAGACCATGTTGAATTGCGTTGTTTTTTAGGGTCGTTGAAACTGAATCTGAAGCTCATGTAACTTTATCATATCGGATCTTTGTCATAATCTTAAATGATTCTATAATTATAGGTTTTTTTTCGCAAACTCAAATAACTTATGAATCATAGCGTTATTTGATTAATTGATTATAGCGTTATTCGAAGTATTGTGTTATTTAATAATACGTTACGTTTCTGCCATCATTTTACATAACCCTACAATTATAGGTTGTTTTACATAATTGTAAAAGCCTTTAAAGAAACCGATTCTAAAGTTCAATTAAACCCAACACCTGACACGATGGGCTTAAGATGATTTCAGATTCGTTTGTTGCGACTTTGAAACTACATAATATACATAGTCTGAGATCCGGATAAGAACACCTTTTTATGCGGCTGTTATTCTTCCCGAAAAGTAAAAAGATGGATAATTTAATTATTTGTAATTTGTTACTATATTACCATTTTTATATGGACTAGTAATCGCGTACAGGGATTTGACTGTAGCTGAATATGGAGTTTACAATGAAGATCCTCCATCGTTGAAATCACTCCCGGTGATTTTAAAGTCTTTGAAATCACTTCCCGGTGTACATAAGCATTTGCACACTTGAGAATGCGACCTAGTAGTCCTAGACTCATTGGACATGATCCAAACTATTAATACGATACTTATCCACCCCTGTTCCCTTCTCATTCATATTTCTCCAGCTATGCATCAGTTCATTGCGGATCAAAAGCCAATTCGAGCCAACTAACTGGCAGAGCACTCGGTCAAACAACGGATTTGTTATTTTCATCTTTTTTTCAAGGTCTTTTCTGAACGGTCTGGCCAAGCCTCGCAGATATTTGGCGGCCTTTAACGATGTCATATTCACGAATGTTCCTTTCAAAGATCATCGTAAAAAAGCAAATAAAAAAATGTGTAACGATCTTACATAGGTTATTAGCCATTGCCCTAGTTTTGTAAAAATGTTCAAACTGTGAATTTCCGAACACTAAAATACGAGATCTGGGTCACTGTGCTTGACAGTTCTATAGATAGCTGTTGATGAAGGTGGACGGTTGAGATCGCCCAAAAAATTGGGTTGAATGGTAGCCCTTGAAGATTTGAAAGAGAAACGAACAAGTTCATTCCAAGACAAGAAGATTCGTTACTTCGTGAAGAGTCCAAGGCTTAGGTCTCGAGAAATCACGAAAAAAAAGAGCGACTCGTAAGATCGTGAGGATTGAAAAAGTAGACAGGGGATGAAACGAAAAGGGGAAAAAAGAAAATCCAAAGGGACAGAAATGATGATGATGATGATGATGATGATGATCATATGGCTAATTGTATGCTTCAGTCAGATCGTAAGGTGATTAATTACATACAAAGTACAAAATGTAAAAATAAAAATAAATAAATCAAAATTAAACGAATTAATGCTTGTTTGGGTTATACAACGCGAGATACAGACAATTAGAATCATCTATTGGAAATATCATGGATATCTTTTTACTAAACCTAATGTGTTGAAACAAATGGTATAGATATATGCTGGGACACTGCCCTTCAGAACTTTGTACACAAAAACAGCGAATAACTAGGAATGGCGATTTTCAACTGGGAGCCACTTCCAATTGATGTCCGAATGATGGGATATGACAATCTCGTCGTAAGCCAAAAACAAATCGGATATAACAATTTACGAGCCTTTGAGGTTTGGGGTTTGAGGTACGCGGAATCTTTCAGAGAGAAAAGGAGAGAGGTAGGAGAGACAGAGAAAGAAAGAGGAGAGCTAGCGGTGGAAGCGAGAAGAGTAGAGAAAAAAGATGCGTGTCGCTCTCAACGCAAACCCTCTTTCCTCCCCACTTCAAATTTAATCCCCTTGTCGCATATGACTCTTCATAGCTCGAGTGTTGCTCGGTTAACCGTTATCGTATATGTGTTTGTGCGCGTATTTTGTCAATGCCTCCAACCATTGAGGGAACTTTTCCCCTCCACTTACTTTGGCTATAAAAATGATTACTTTTTTCCACCCCCGTTGGATTGGTGGTGATGATATACATCTTTAATTCTCCGTGTGGGCATTTCTTAACTCTGCTGCAGGCAGTGTTAAACTCTGTCTCATACATTTCCGGCTCAACGTAGACGAATTTTCCATTTTTTCATTTATCTCCCTCAACTTCCCTCTCCATTTTGATCTTTTATCGTTATTGCAATACTTACGATATTACACATATATTTATGAAAATTTGATAACAAATTCACGAGGAATTTTCATCTAGATGATATTACTACTATAATTATTATTATTCGTTCGTTTTGTATTTTTCGTTTCATTAGTTAACTTTTCATTCATTTATCTGTAAAATTAATCAATTAACTTTTCATATTGTTATTGTCAGTTAATATTTAATCATTATAAGACATTACTGTTATTACCATTGTTATTGTTATCGATATAATTATAAAAAAATTCTATATAATTATAAATAAAGCTAACATTGAACTAATTTATGAGACTCCTCGATAAATGGACGTACAGATCGAGTGTTGGACTGGATTAGACGGAACTTCTCATTCTGACCAGGTTACGCACACCGACAATCATACCGATGACAGTCGGGACAGAACGAACAGGGGCAAGTGACGAAACCATGACGGATAATTTTGGATCAGAAGCTGAGCTTCAGATCTCATAAAAAATGGATGGCCGAGGGGGCGTTGGTAAAGATTGTTTCGCTTAGCCACCTGATGGCCAATACTTAAGGACAGAAATACATCCATACGTGAACTACTGACGACAGCGCCCACTCGATCCTCTTGTATCGTGCAGAGATATGGACAAAAGCTCTTGCCGTCAAGAAATACAGGAAGTTGATGACGTACGTACTAGTAGAAAGGGAATACTGAGGATAGCGAACGCCTACTGGACTGTCTGCGCCGAGGTGATGGTAGCTGAACTGATTTCTACATATCTACTAACCATGAAACCCAAACGATTTACGAACGCGAAGAAGGCTCCGAATATGCAACGGGTACAAAAGCTGGATTGTAAGTACACGTATGTAGACACATACGAAACGGCGCGGAACACGCCTACTGCACGACAGACGGACCCTGCAGAGATATCATCCGGAGAAGAGAACCGGAGACGTCACAAGAGACGAAGACTGTTGGACGCTCATCGCGGCTTACATCAAGACCATCCTGAGGCGAAAGAAGATCGTTGCCTGGAGGACGACTGAGAACAAAGACCGGCTGAATAGCGGAGACATGGGATTTTAGGCAGACAAACGGCGCGAACGTGACGATAGACAGGTCCCGCGGGGGTGAAGTCATACTTACGTATTGCCACCTTGTGGGATGGACTCAGGGGAGTAGAGTTTTTAAAAGGTACATCAGAAGTGGAGACCCCAAGACACAAGAGATTATTTATTTATCTTCTATATTATACCTTATATTAGTGTTTAAAACTATTTATTATTTTATTATTTTTTAGTACATAAAACATGTTTACCCTTTCTAATAAAAAAAACTATTAATGTACGCACATATATGGTTGCTTCTATACGTATATTCTTCTTTCATTATTAGAGGACCTTTTCTTACGAAAAAAAAGTTGCATAATTTGCCCCTTCCTTCGAGTAATTACGCGATACTGGAGATTCTCTTTCTTCCTGAATTCCTCCGGAGCAGCGGGGGATTGAATTAACCGTGGCACAAGAGAGGGGCTTGGGGCTTGCTGATTAATTGCGTTGATACGACAGACGAGAGAAACTACAATCGTGTGCAAAAAATGTGTGGATAAAAAGGCAGCTACGTGAATATAAAAAGGCTCGACCCTTTTTTTTTTATGCTCTACCGTCGTTGATGATGCATCGATTTTTCCGTGACCCAATCCACTTCTGATACAATTTCTTTTTTATCGAACGTTATTCTGTAAGTGCCAATTATTTTTTCCCTTTTTCTATTCGCACGTGCCTGACTCTCGTTATCGTTCCTGGTTTTTGCTTTATACATAATCATAATGATAATCAATTAATTGAAAAATAAAATGAAATTAATTGAAAAAAATTATTGGATGGTGTTTTAACTCCAGGTAACCATTCTAGGGATAATATCATTACTAACTAATACACTTTATATTTTTCACAATCAATATCACTGATTTTCCAATTTCGTGTATTTTCGAAAAAAAAGTTCCGTACGGGTAATCGAGTTTGCGCCGAAAATGGGAAACTCAATCACGTTCAGTCTTCAAAGTGCAGTTTGCACCGGCGATATTACAGTGTGCGTGCAATAACTCGAGGTGTCTCGCTCTTTCGGCACCTCAACCCCATAACTGCACCCTCCGCGAGCGAGCAACTACCACCACGGGTTTGCACGTTTTCCCCTAGCTCCCATTCTAACCGCGCACGCTATACGAACAAATTATAACTTCTCAGTTTCCATGACAGCGGAGCAAGGCAATGCTTGTACAGAGCGTAGAGAAGAACCATTTGGTGCCGCCCAGAGCTCTCACAATTTCATGTCAAAGGACGAGACGAATGGATAATCGAATGTCGCAGACTCTGCAGGCTATTATTCCTTCGACCTCTCTCGTTCGAATCACACTTCGACTCAATTCACTAATCAACTCGTTTCATCAACTAGTTCCACAAAAAAATACGATAATACCATGACTTTATTTTAAACAATGAAGATGTTGAATTTTTAAAAAGTGTTATCGTTTCTTCATGATAGTAATTATCACTACGGTTGCCATATATCTTCTACGTATTATTATTCTTCTGTATTATCATTACTATTATTATTATATATTATTATGGTATGTTATTATTTTTCTAAATATTACTGTCGTTTGTTATCTTTAATTGTTAACATGAAAGTAATTGTCATTGTTACCATAATAATATTAATATAATAATAATGATTATTATTCTAGTAATTATTATTATTATTATTGCGGATACTCTTTATTCTAATATTATCATTATTATTTTCAACAAACGCTAAAGTATCGTCATCGATTGTTTTTGTTATTTATTTTCTAGATTATTGTCATTAAAATAGTTATTCTTGCTTATTGTTACCTTGGCAACAAAAACAATTTTTAAAAAATCAGGGACGTCCTGACGTCACGTAATCCAAAGTTTTTGAGCACGTTAACGAGACCCTGCAGCGGTCCCTCAGGGTCTCGCCTCACCATCCCGAAGTTGGCAAAGTTTCAACCTCGGTGTACTTTTCTGAAAGCATAATTCTATTTCATCCCATATTTCTTTCACCCTTTGTCCTTAGTCTTGTGATGACGGGTCTTTCCTCCAGTGAATCGCAAGGTAACTTCCACCGATACGTGTCATCCAAAAAGATTGGTAAACGTAGCATGAAAAGAAACGTCGAAAAGTCAACTTGACTTGGGTGAAACGAGGGAAACGAAAAATATGCCAGCCGGAAGAAAAAAGCTCCGTGATACGGTGGAAGGTATTTCGAGGTTCCGTATAAATGCGAACGATAAAGGAGGGAAAACGTGAAACGCAAGCGAGCGCAAACGTGATAAGCGAGGGGCAACGACAAAGTATAGACACGACAACGTTTTGTACCGACAAAGGAATGCGAAGAAAAAAACCAGAAAATAAAATCAGTCTGACGAAAAGAGACGAGAAAATAGGGAGGGGGGCTGAAAGGGAGACAGGGATACGAATAGAAGGGGCTGATAAGTTACGATCTACGTATAAAATTCGGAAAGAAACTTCGACATTTATTTCGGTGAAGTTTGTAATTAGCCCACGATTTAATAAAATGCTGAATCTTTGAATTTATCTTTTAAAAATAATGAATTTTCGTTGTGTAATATTAAACCTGTAAAAATTATAATTCTTTTTTTTCATAGAATGTGATAAATATTAAGAAATACTTTATATGCTATTAAATATTTAACATGAATATTTAATGCGACGTTTAACAAAAACAAATTCTTTACATGTTATTCCATTAATACAACAAACGAATGAACGTTAGTAGTATTTATCGTCTCCTGTTTCCGTATTTCGCTAGGAAACAAATTACGAATCATCCGGAATTCGAAAACATATTTGCTGCCTCGATTGTTTACCCTCTTAACCTACGATTTACGTTCGATAATTTTGGGCGGAAAACGTAAACAAGCTAGCGCAGCCTTCGAGACATTCGCACGAGTTGTTTAGTACGATGAAACCCACGCGACTTTTGACAAAATCTGTTTTTCATAAACACCTTAATAAATACATTATCTTGAAATATTGTTTGAATTCTAATAATATTGCAATGTTCTGTACAAGTATGTACATTCCGTTGTACATTATCATCTGTACTTTTTCTCCATCTTAACTATTCAAAATGTTGAAGGTCAAACGACGAAAAATTAATTAACGTTGCGAAAGGGATAATAATAAAACGTTTGCTGGATTCTCGATCCGGCAAACGATATGTGCAGGTTGGTGAGTAGAATGTCACGAGTTTGGAGTGTGTTTGGGTTCAAACCGCACCCTCTTGTGGATGGGCTTGGTCCAACCGTCGTACGACACCTTTATTTCCGGTGGAGTTTCCACTCTCTATGGCGCATTTGAAAAAAAAGGACACGTGCGGAGCAGGGGAGATATACCATGACAGTGCGGGGTTAAACAGAGTAAACGCAAGGGAGGGTTAGCGGGAGATAGGAAGGAGAAGAAAGAGCGGAAGAGGGCGTCGAAATACATGGAATGAGAAAGGGGTGGTATGCAGAGTCGCTTCTACCTACCACCATAATTTCCGACCAATTTTAATCTGCCGCACGTGCTACAATATCGCCGGCTTTTAGCCTGTACCGGCACGTCGACGTATACATGTGGATTACACTTTCCGAGCGTCGACCCAAACAAACACAAACCCAAACGAACCAACTGGATATACCTATAAAGTATGTAAATGTATGTAACCCTCCGTCAGCCTTCGAAGTGCTTGAGATGCTCATTTCCGAAACTGCCCATAATATCTGTGCCAAGATATTTCACATTGAACACTAAAATCATCAGCTTTGTAGAAATTCATTCGGATGTACGAACAAATACTACAAAAAAGCATTTATAATTTATAAAAAAAAGTTTAAACAAAAATACAATAATTTAACGTGCACGTGGACCAACAAGGGAAGGAAAGATAATAGCGATAATTACGGTTGACGTTCTCAACCTCCGATGCTAGGGGCTAGTGGATTTTTATTCTAGAGTGAACTGTAGTATTTTTTTGCAACCTGGACATTTTTTTTCATTCATATAAATATTGCCGATAAGAATAAGTTCCATCATTTTATTTGGAACGTTCTTCAAAAAATGGTGAGGGTAAAACTACCACGAGAATGGATATTTGGTAACATGGAATTTTAGAATTTAATGTATTTGGAGTTCATAAGCCTGCTAAACTCAGCCATTCTTGTAAAAAGCAAAAATAACATATCATATACCAAAAATGTGTAAGTCGCCTTTCTACATCGACCTGCAATTTTTTTAAACCCTATATGAAATTGAACGTGCTTCGAGTTATTTCGGGTTGTAAAAATAGCGCGGATAAAAGCGAATGTTTTCCCGTTCCGATGATCATTGATAGAATTTTAAAAATATTAATAACGATAGCAGAAAATAATTAACAAGAAAAATGGAGAATAAAAAATGCTTGACAATAAAGGAGAGACTAGGAGAGTTGCGCTAAATATAAAATATATTTTCTTTTTCATTAAAATTAATTGTAGGACATGAGGTATCGAAATAAAAAAAAATAAGACAGGGAAATAAAAAATTGAAAAACAGATCATCGTACGTAGGTGGATGTGTGTAAGACGGCAGTTTAAGATAATATATATATATATATATATATATATATATATATATATATTACCTATACGCCGGCCCAAATTGCTATGAATTATGCTCAGGTATATATTTTATCAACACGTAATGCACGATTGAATTGCTTTGTTTTTCCAGCCTTGTAAGTTTTTACGTCTGCAAGTACCAGCAATAATATACCAGTGTACAAATGACTGGCACTTAAACCAATGTTCTTTTGACCTTGAAGTCCTAAATAATTCCTTACAAACGAAGCATGCTGGATAGTTTTTTCTTTTCGCTTGGTTAGACTAACGACCGTCGAGCTCTCCGTCATCGTCTAATATATGGTTTTATAGGCTTCGACCACGTTTATTTTCCGGTATGTCATCTTATCCATATCTGAATGCAACTTTTGTTTACATGGGAGAAAAACCTTGGAGTTAAAAATATCCCGTGACCAATATTCGTGATGTATAGTTTCCTTTATATAACTTTATATAACTTTGTATAACAATAATTATTTTACGTATTAATTTAATTACTTTAATTAACTTCATCAACTTTATTAATAAAAAAATATTTAAAATACACTAAAATTACTATAATTTACTTTATAAACTTTATATAACAAAAAAAATAATTGGTCTGAAGAAAAAAATACCGGACGGATATTTCAGCATTGGTTACGGGAATAAGTGAGTTTGGGTTTCAGTCCACCTGCTGTGGGGCTGAGCATTGATCCAATAGGCGATTGATTTTAGGCGTATAAAATCGGAACTAATCCGAATTTCACTTTTTTTTCGAAATTCTCGCAACGTATTTTTGAATCTATATACTAATAATTTAAATAATTTAAAAAAATGATTTTTCACAATCCTGATGTGGTTTCCCCTTAGATCAATTAGCGACGATACACAACTGCCCAGGGTCGTGTGTCCTTTCAGCATTTCACTTTACCTTTTAACGGGCGACTATTTCGGAAACTGTGAATTTAATAAACGATGGGCGAATTCAACGTGCCCCCTCGCTCCGGCGGATATACGAATGCGATTGATGTGGACCACGAGGCGTGTGCGCGGATAATGAACAGGCGTGTCCCCGCATTGCGTGGCCGGTCGATGATAACGTACATGCGGAGGGACAAAGAGAGAGGGAAAGAGATTCGTCGAATGTCACGCGTCAAGTGACTGGAGGGGAAAGAGGATTCCTGTCTGGACAAGTCCTCTCACAAAACAGAGCTTTAGTGAGACGAGATAAATGCATCCCTTTCCGTCTCCGGGGATTAGCGTTGGCTTAACATTACAAAAAAACCTGCGAAGGTTGCTTGACGGGCCTATAAACATCTACGATCTAAATATTGTTTTTATTATTACTATTATGGGAACTAATATTAATTACTGATGATATATATTTTTTTAGGGGTTGAAAATGCTTTTATATTTTTTTCATTGGCGGAAGAACAGTTTTACGAGGTGAAAATCACCCTCAAAATGACTTTTACATTTCGTTAAAGATATTCATATGGAAAGTCACTCGGAAGTTACCCAACTTTGAGGGTGAGTTTCACCCCTTGAAACTGTTTTTTCCGCCGATAAAAAAAATACGTAAGGAAATACGAAAAAAAATGTTAGAAACTGCGTTTTAATATAAAGCTAATCGTGAAAGAAAAAATCGAATGCAAAAAGCATAATCGAATAGTATCATCAGTCGGTACATAGTTCAAAGCGGCATTCGCTAAAGCGACTCGATCAAAGTGTAGCCTCGTAATCACGCATGCGTACGAGTATCGCGTATATAAATCGCAGGCAGATAAATTGCTACTCCAAACATCCCTCGTACAGTTCTCGCAACCCTCGCGAAATGCACCATGCTCGGACTCGATATGCACTGACCAGCCCGTATAATGCAGTCGAGGATCTGCTGCGCTTCCGGAATTCACTCTCTTCGCACCCTCGTGTATCTCGTATGATAGCGTCGTAATGTATATACATCTGTATTTTATCCATAATTCTCCACAACTGCTAGTGGACATACCGGGTATGCCTACTAGCAAAAAATTCTTTTTTTAAACGTTTACAATTTAATAATGCAAAAATGTATCGATTAATTAAGTTTATAGCTGTGTTAACGAATAAAGAACACGCATTGTTGAGTTTAAAAAATAATAACCATTCTATCTAATATCACAGTTAATATCACGATACATTTTTTAATAGTAATAGTTAATGGCGATAGTATTATTATTGACGTTATAATAATTGGGCATATAATAATACGCAATATAAAAAATATTTCATCTTCTTCTCTTTCTTCTTTTTATAGTTACCATTATCGCCTTATTTTATTTTTGATAATTGGGTACTATTGCTAAGACAGCAAAACGATTTTAAGATGAATAATAATATTAACATTTATTATCGCAATTATTATTACAGGAGAAATTGGATAACGTATTTTTCTTGATAAATAATCAAAAGTGCAACACCCCCCCCAATTCCTCTTTCCAATTTCCAATTATGGTGATTCAAGACTGTATTCGTAAGATTCCTCATTATTTCTCTTAGATTCGACCAACGATTTTCCAAAATATCTTTTCGTTTGGAAGTTGCGACAAAAATTAATGAGGTTGAGAAGTATATTAACTTTGCTTTTTTTTAAATTGTTTGTTGCAGATTCGTTGTTGGCCCGTGTCAATTATCGGGGGCGATTGGTCAAGCTAAAAATAAGGGACAAGACGAGCTGTGTGAATCGTCGTTTCCTCGTTAACGAGGATGTCGCTCGTTTGTACGCGATTAACACCGTCGATTAACATTTCCATGTTGATCGAACGCCGGGAGAAATACTTTTTTCTCCCTACCTCGCTGTCGTTCTCTCCCTTACGTGATACGAAGGTGTACAAAGGATAAGGGTTTTAAAAGAAGGGCGCTAAGTGGTTGCGATGTGTGCACGTGTCCAGTACTGGGGTGTTGAAACTTGAACGCGAAATAATTGATAAGAAAAAAAGGGGAGAAAGATTACGCGAGAAAAAGGCCGAGGATTGAGTTTCCTCAAATGAGAACGTTCGGCCGTGGGACGTCCAGGATCTAACTGCAATTTCGCAACATGTTCGGAACGAAGCTACGCACGTGGATGGAGGCCCATATCGTTAGGCCAAAGAAAAAGAAGGACCGGAAAAAGGGTGACAAGCCATTTGACTCCAATTGCAATTCCCCGATCAGCCACAGCGCCAACAGATCTCCTGCACTTCATCAGGTATGCAAAAAATGGTAAAAAGGAGATTCGAACGTCGGCGCAAGAGAAAAGGCAAATTCCAGGATTCTTATTTTTTGCGCAATGTTTTAGTGTACCTTTGCTCTAAAAAACGTCTACACTTTTGCCATTCATTGTTCGTTTTTTTTTTAGGGTTATGCCAGTTTAACGGAAACGGTAAATTCCGAAAATCGCGTTTTATATTTAATTGTGTTGCGCAATAACAAAAACGAGAAAATTGAATAAAAAATTAGAATTGTTTTGTAGCCGAAAATTCCAGCTTTCCGATACTCTTCTCATAAATGTTATGCGACCTCTGTTACCGGATTTATGACTTTCTAAATTTGAATAAAACCATTTTTGCTTGACTGTCAATAATACAGCAAAATAATCACAGAGAGCTCGCTAAAAAAACAATGTCAAAGCGGAAAGCGACATTTTTCAATATCGCGGTAAAAGTTTTTCAAAAAAATACAAAAATTAGCGTTCTTCGTACATAACCTTAAATTACTGCAATTGTTTTCAATGTTAAATGAGTAGAACGTGAAAAAAAATTTTAGAACGAAGATTTGTATCATGGAGAAGTCATCTCCTATCGACTCGCGTAGACACCGTCATTGCAAATGCAAAAGTGTCCCTCTTTCCTCCTCCATATTTCCATCGTGTATACGCCGGGTTGAATCTGTCCAATGCTCTTTTCTTAGTCTCGTTCGGGCTACTTCGTCTCAAGAAAGTGAAGAGACTTTTTTTTTAAGAGGAAAAAGAAATCTCATACCGCACATAGCTTTGTCGGAACTCTTTTTCGCATCGCCCCCCCCCCCCTCTCCCCGCCCCTCAAGAGATGATTTAGCATTCTTCGATGTTTGTACGTAAGAAGTGGAAGAGCTCGTTTTTCCTTGCCAGCACTAGGCAAGCCCCTTGGAGACTTTTGCCCTCGCGCCCACTTCCGCTTTTGCCGCCTTCCACGCTTCTTCCGGTTATTATTTTTTTTTCCATGCATTTCCTACGACGGTCTCTGGGGCCTCCCACGCAATTATATAACTTCGTTTCATTCACTTTTGTGGGTGAGATGGGGGTTACACTGGAGCCTTCAGAATGAGTCGTCATCGAAAAGAAACGTTAATGCACGTTTCATTTATTTTTGACAAATGAGAATGAAGGATGATGCAGGTTTTCAGAAGTGTGAAAGAACGTAAATCGAAAAGGAGAATTTTAGTTGATCGTTATGCGAAAAAGTTTTCTAGAAAATTGAAACGATTTTCCAGCGTATTAACGACGAGGACTTTTATCCGAAATGTTTAAACAAATGGTTATTCAGTTGATAATCAGGAAAACTGTTCTCGTAGCGTACGGATTAATTATTGATTTTTTTTCCATTTTGTAAAACGTTTTCGTATATTACACAATTATTTGTTTTCGTTTTTCGAATTTTGGTTTTTTTAGATCAAGTCAAATCAATATTTTTTAGAATCATTGAATCGCGATTTAAACGATTTTTGGAATGACGAATATAGAGTTAAAAACGATAAGATTTGAACATATATTCCAAAATATTTGAAAACCTCGATGTTCTTTACAACCGAAAAAACCTTTTTTGTATTTATCTATCAAATAATATTCGCTTAAAATATTTTTCGATGAATCTTCATAATTGTTATTATTCCGAAATAATAACAATACTATTATAAATTAAAAGAACCAAGTACACCAAAATGTAAAAATTTAACGAATTAACTTGAAACAGCAGTAAATAAAAATTTGTTTTATTGGTGATCAATATCACCGAAACTGTAATTTCATCACAAAATCAAATAATGAACAATTATTTATGTTTTACATTAAAAAACAAAAGGTTCATCCCCTCGACTCACCGGTGAAAAACGTCGACACGATACGTATTCGTACATTGGCCGGAAATACGTACAACGGGGCGACGAATTCATCCGCGGCTTCCGCTGGTACCGGAAGTGTCAACCTCTCGTCACCCGAGAGCGCTTATAGCACGGGTTACTCGACGGACGGGACCTCGCCCGGGGCGAGCTTTCCACCCGAGTATTACATCAACATTCGCACAGGAACGCATTACTTTCAGAATAACAACAAGGGTGTGATAAGAGGAAAAAGGCCGGGCGACGATATTCCCATGCCGCCGACGAACGACGCGGGCAATGCGCGGCTCGCGGTCAAGGAAACCCGTGAACCGAACGCGGATAACAAAACTACGATAATGAGGAAGGAAACGAAGCAACAACCGATCAGAGAGCCAAGGTCAAGCACGCTCTTAGAGGTGAGTCCACTTCTATCATTCTTAAGGAATCGTCTCAGCGTGACCCTTCGAAAAATTACTGATTTTCGCGAGTTATTTTGTTTACTGTTGTAATAAACTAATCGATCTGGTTTTATTTTTATAAATAAATACATTAATGCCGAATACAAAATGATTTTTTTACGTTCATTTATATAGTATATAATAATTAAATAAATTGTTGAAACGACACGTTAAAAAAAGGTCCTATATCTGTAATGATTTGAATTTTGATTTTAAAATTTGAGTAAATGTTTAGAACAGTGTATACTATACGATAATGCAAAAAAAAACGATTTTTTGAAATTTTCACACTGAGAGGATCCCTTAATTGGAGTCAAACTGGGGGATTTGATCCAATTCCTTAACAAACCCATTGCTGTCCTATTTCTATACCATTAAACGGCTAAAATAGGTCGTCTTCTGTTGATTTTCGTTTAATCTCGAAATAGAATTGAAAGTACGTGAAAACCGATTTTTATAAGCATTTTTAAATTTTTAATCGCAATATTGTTTGCTCCATTCATTTCGATGTTTTTTTTACATTGTTAACAGTTATCATTTCTACGAATTGAGATCTCGAATAAACGGTACATATTAATATTCCGAGAAACTGAAATTCCATATTACATAATGATGGTTCCAATGAAAATCTTATGATAGCCTATAAAACAGTGAAAATTGTGAACTCGAAAGTCTGGAAATTAATTTCTGGTGAAAATAAATATAAGATTTAACGAAATAATCAGAGGTATAATATGAATTTGTCGGTATAAATACACTGAATAAAGCGAGACGTTAAATCATTGAATTATAAATATTAGGATGATTTACAATTTCGTATTTATTTAAAGCTAAGAACCATAAAGTGGAACAGTTGAAATAACGAGTGGCCAAAAGGCCAAGGGCAAAGGGTCAAGATAGCAAAAACTTATGATCGAGAAATACTATATTTACGCTTGAGAATGTATGATAGTAAAAACAAATTCGAAGTTTTATTTTTTTGTATACGAAAAATCTTCGACACAAATCAAAATCAAATAACGATTAGCATCCAGATTACAACGAAATGTAAGAATGACTTCACATTTTTTTACTTTTGAGTACGCCCCTTAAAAGCATCCTTTAAAATGTTTATTCAACACAAATTCAATATTCCATTACACTACTAATTAAATTTTCGAATTTACATAAATATATAAATTCTGTTTCGATATAATTGATAGTTAAAGAAAATTCAAAATTACAAATTCATATTCAAATTTAATTGCATATAAAACGTAAGTCCAAATTCAATTGCGCAATTTCTTTCTTCAAGGAGAAAATAAAACTGGAATCTGAATTCCGACGAATATATATGACGACTGTTTTTTTTAATCGAGTCACTAAAGAGCTTTCCCCCGGGCGTGAAATAAAAATCCAACGCCATCGTGGAGTTTAATCGCGCTTTCGTGAACCGTCAGGCACAGCAAATCGGCTTTTCACGATGCGCCTGGAAATTGGAAAGCTCCGTGTGAATCGGCGATTCGTCGATTTCGGTGACCTGAAAGTCGACAGAGACGACGTCGGTTACGAACGGAGTTGCGCGCTCTGGTGCTTCACACATTTACACCACTCGCGTTGAGAACAGTTCTACCCGGATTTTTTTTTTCTCTTATTTTTGGTTCCGAGGTCGACAGAACTCGCATCGTTGCAAGCGCGAGTGCTTTCGAGTGCTTTTTTTTGTCGAGTAATAATAACTGCGGCGAGAGACGAACGCGTCAGGCCCGCTTCAAGATGAAATATAATTGCACACTCGACACCTGTAACGTTTTCCCTAATGAATGGCAAGCCCGTAGGTCGACAAGGATGAATTTCATTTTTCCTTAATTATTCAACCCTGAAGGGACGGTAAATTATCGGAAATAATTAAAATTCTTTTAATTATTTCCGATCAGACGTACTCCACGAACCGAGCCATGTTGTTTATTTTTTTGAAATATCATTTTTTCAAAAGCTATGTTTTTACCCACTCGTTTATATTTTTTTCGATTATTTATTATTCTCAATGAAAATAATATAATATTTGACGAAAACATTTTCGAAATGGTCAAACGTAAAAAAGGAATATAATTTTTTAATTGGTGTATATAATAAAATACTTCGTTTTTAAAAGCTTTTTTTTATTGACAGGGCTACTAAAATTTAAAAAACAATGAATTATAGTCGGAATTCATCGTTGACACCGTTTTTTCCGTTGTTTAGTAAGGTTGAAGATTTTTAATGGGAATTTTTAATAATCATGAATACGTTCAATATTGAGTACGAAATTTAAAAAAAAAGAACGTTGTAAACCATGAATAACCTCTAATTCATCGTTGACATCATTTTGTTCAAATTTGTATGGTTGAAGCATTTAATAAGAATTTTCATTATTTATTGGTACGATTCATAAATATTGAGCAGGAAATTTATTTTTTTTTTTCGATGTCACTCCAATTCACCGTTATTGGAAGAACAATCGACGTATCTTCGATGGATCTCTCGGCAGAGCTTCAAATTTCGAAAGTGCGAATTTTTTATTCATTTGTCCAACAGAAAAGCATTAGCTGGCTTCAGACTTAGCTGGAGGATATTTGCCGCGAGTTCGTGACCCGAGAGACCGGCTTTCGCCCTTGTCGCTCTCTTGTACCGAATGCGGATATAACGGCGGAACGGCAGCCCCGCGGCTGTTCTTCATCCCTTACTCGCGTCATTCGCGCTTCAAAGCTTTGACGAGACGTTTCTCGCAACGATGTACACGGTTTCTTCGTCAGGCTTGCGACCAAGCGAGAGAAAGACAGATAGACTGATAGAGGATAGGATGGGGATCCATGCATTTTACAGTGAGGTGCGAGCTTCGCTAACCTTCCAGAAGAAAGAGGCGGTTCACCGTATATCGCCCGCGGGCTTTTTCTCCCGCTACAAAGTTCGCACGAGAGAACAAAATGACGCAAAACCTCGAGGGAGCTTTTATTCCCCCCGGTCGATTTATTTTCAATCGTCATCGAGAGTTTCGTTCAAAGCAAGCTTCGTGAAAAAAAAAAAAAAAAAATTAAAGACAGAATGAAAAGAAAAAAAAAACGGCATCGCTAAAGGGAGGTATGGTGAGCGAAATAAAATGACGAGCAGACGCGTCGTTTAAAATGCAAATCGAATTACCGTCTGTCTCGCGCCCCGCGAATTTCAAGCGGTGAAATGCTCGGGGAAAACCTAAAATGGGGCTGACGGACCTCTCGTCGATGCGGAATACGAAATCGACGCTTTTCAACATGTCCAATAAAAAGAATTTAAAAACCTAGTGGTTTCGGGTTTCATCGTCGAGTTTCATTACCGGTGAATTCAATTTTCGTGGTGTAAAACAAAAATTGATGATTTCTTTGTGAAATGTGTCGTCGGGAGACTTCTCATCGGGATTCGATGATCCGTTGTTACGTTCGGAATCATCGCTTCCTGTTGAACAGCCAGCCATCAAAGTTTTCGTTTCTTTATCCAATTTATTTTCAAAGAGCGCTTTGTATAGAAACTTGTTTTTTAACGTTTTCAAAACAATTCAAATTGGAGAAAGTTCGGTTTATTTGCTGGGAAACTTCCTGAAAGGTTATGTGGAAATCGACTGCGAAATAGTATTTGAACATCGCGATTATACCGCTGTTTTTTTTTTAAATCAATAAGGACTCGAGAAGTTTTCAAAACAAATTTATGAGCATTGTGAAAAAATCAACGAAGTCTTTAACTAACGAAACTTTTCCTCAGAACGCGGTAACGCCGATAAATAATACGCCGACGAAGCATCAACCGATCGGACAGAAACAGCCGCAATCGCCAAACCTGAAGAGCGGCGAACAATCGGAATCGTTGCAGCGTTGTCGGGTGGAGTGTCATTCGTCGGAGACAACGAGGAAAGGTACCTTGATGGTACCTTCGTCGATTCCGCCTCCGCTAGTTTCCTCGACCCTCCAATCGCCAAGGCAGCGTTCCCGTATTCGCACGAATCCCTGGCTGTCCGCGAACTCATCGGGCTCTTCGAGCACCGCTGGTTGCTGCTTGAAGTCGCGTTTAGCTCTCGATGAGTCGAGCAGCAGCTCCGGCCTCAAACTAACCGAGTCTTCGGGAAGCGCGAGTGACGTCAACATCAACAATTCCCGAGATGTGAAAACGCGTAGGGAATGTCGTCAGGAGAGTCTCAGCGCGGGACGAAGTCCGTAAGCCAGATCTTGATTTTTTTGGAATTGTTCGTGGCTGTAGTTACGAAAACGTTTTTATTTTGGATATCGTGTGCCCCGTATAATCCCATAGAAAAAGTCTTCCCTCTTTAAGGTAGTACGTCCATGAACTTACTCATTAGAAATAAATTTGATTTTTTTGTATACTGTAATATAGCAATTGAGAATAACGTTCGTGAAAATTCAGCATACCTTACCGAGGAAATACGACAGTAATTAATTCATGAAATCAATGCATTTAACACACAACATTTGGGAAATACGTGCTAGTTCAAGCTGATTGCTACTTTAGTACGTTATTTTTTATAATAATAGTTGAACACGTTTATTACCAACACTTCTCGAATAATGATTTACTTACGATGAATATTATTATGCCTAAGTGTAACGTATTTTTCTATTTTCAGACTCAAATAATTATAGACATTCTGTTGACTAATCAACCCGCTAGTACTACCTTAATAGGGTTCAAATGATTAATTGATTCAATGGCGATTTCTGATGACGCCATTTTTATTCCAGGATCAATCAGAATTGGAGGATCTCGCCTGGAATCGATGGAAGGTCAAAGGTAACTCTAGGTCTGACGAGACGAAGCACGAGCAGTTCCTCGGCCTCGTCCCTGACCCGAAGCATTCGTTCGTCCGAGGACGACATAACTTTGAACGAAATGATGGGCAAGTTCGATGAGAGCTACGTTTACGAGAAAGAGACTGATATACTGTCGGATAGCGATCCAACCGATTGCGAGGATTATGTTCATTGCACGTCCGACTTCGACACCGGACAGGACGGCGGCGACGAGAACGATCCGTTTGAGAATGATTTTGACTACATCGACAATGGATCGTTCCTCGATCTCGACAACCTTGATGGCAATTTTCCCAATACTGGACATTGCACCTACTTCACGTTCACCAGCGAGCTTACCAGGCGCAGTGGTACGAGACTTCGCGAGTCGTTCCTCAAAAGACGAATGAAGGAGGAAAACATACAGCACAGGTGAATTGACTCATGCTTTAGAGGGATTATCCTGATAGACTATATTGAGATAGGAAATTATTAAGAACAATTCGGTTTGAAGAAATGAGTAGGGTCAATGGAGAATCGTCTGGACGATTTATTCGTATGTATATTACAACCTCTTGAAAAACTTTCAAAGAACCATTCGAAAAAAATGGTAGTGTTTCTGGGCTAAAATTCGGACTACTCTGATCACTGTTATTTGGATAGTCATTATTAAAGTTGTGTATTATATTCCATAGAAAAAAATTTTTATCTGTGTGAATCTCGACACTTTTGTTGAAAAACATACCATAAGGGTTGATTTTTTCAAAATTATAATCAATAGGCTAAGCAATAAATTTTATAGTTTTTGTTTCGAGAACAACGAAACCACTCTTGCATTCCCAATTTTTTGCTCTCAAGGGTTGGTTTTCCAATTCGCGATTCACTAGGCAACGTTCCTATTATCAGAGTTCCTCAAGATCTCTGGATCAAAATAAAGGATAAACAACACGTTACAGTATAAAAAAGTCGTTCGGCTCCAAAAAGTAATCAAGTGCAACTTGAATGTTCCATGTCAAAGATCGGCGAGCGTGAGAAGCAGCGCCAAGCGTCAGAGCAGTCGTCACAAAAAATTGGAGGACAATAAGACGAGCGAGAAGCGCAAAAAGCGTTCGTCGCAGCGTCGGAAGCCGCCATTCGAGAAATGCGACGACGCAACGGCAAATTTAAACAGGGTGTTGGTGGAGCGTATGTTGCTGAAGAATTCGGGTTTCAATCAGGGCAGTAGAAGCGTTGGTGGTACACCGATGTGCCTAAGGCGAAAGAAGCATCACGATGTAAACGAAAACCTTTCACCGCCCCGAGTTAATCGGAACGTGGCAGATCCGCGGCATTTCGTGATCGCCGATGATCTTCTGAACGGTCCTA
The DNA here is from genome assembly GCA_030523105.1 of Ophioninae sp. A BG-2022a. Lineage (NCBI taxonomy): Eukaryota > Metazoa > Arthropoda > Insecta > Hymenoptera > Ichneumonidae > Ophioninae sp. A BG-2022a. The sequence continues at coordinate 38,786 of JAPYZI010000145.1, read as the reverse complement.
CCGAATCGACCCCGAAAAGACGCTCCAATTCGGTGAGCTACGTTAACGGTAACGTCGTTAAGCATTGTCAGAGGATCACCGGGAACGCGTACATAAACACGTTCGCGTCTGAAGTGGCGCTGATCGAGGCGGACAAAGAAGCCGATCGTAAGTATCGGGAATTGATACTGGAGGCCGAAAACATATTGGTGAACATGAAGAACGGTAGCGGGCCGGTGATACCATCGCCCTCGCGAAGGATTCACAATGGCCTGGCGAACAAGAGGGTCGAGCTCATAAAAAACACCGAGCTCAACATCGAGCTAGCGCTCTCCAAGAGTCGAAACTCTCAGCCTGAATTGCAGAGTGGTAGCATCAGGGATCTGGAGCATACCAGCCCCAAAAGACAATTCAACCAGCCTCCCTGTTCACCGATTCATCGCTTCATGGAGAGGAATTCTGGCCTCAGGAAAGACTCCCTCCACAGGCAGGAACCAACCCTCGCTAAATGCCCCGATTCACCCGCAATGTCCCGAAGAACGCCGCAAGGGTCACCCAGTCGCGGTAGCTTCGGGCAAGCTAGAAATCGACCGGGAATCGTTCACGATCGTGACAACGAGCGAGCCAACGGCAATCTTGACCACGTTAAGAATCATGAAGCTAGGATGGCCGAGATTACTTTGTTCAATGGGAACGATCAAGCACTGCTGGTCGCTCACAAAGCATCCGGCATCCTCAATTGCAAAGACATCACTAACGGCCACACTGCCGAAGGCCGCTCACACCGCAAGGATGAAATACCGACCTCCAGCTCGTCTGATTCTGACGACAGGTACGATTCCGCAAGAAGACCACAACTCATGACCTTCAGGTTAGTCTCGCATACTATGAACGTTTTTGTGTATGTTCTTTCTCGGAGGTACGTTGAACCGGGTTGTTACGATTTCGTTTAATTAGAATTCATGAGTAATTGGCCGGGAGAATGATTCGCGTGTTTGATATTTTGGCCGATCCTGACCGGATAATTAACTTGATCATTATCGAATTTTATTAAAGACTTGATCAACGTTGCTTCAATAAAGCGAGAATAAAACGTTAAGAGACGGATAGAATTTTGAGACATTTTTAATGGTGGTCTATGGTCTAATTGCCATTTTCAAAATTTTGCTTTTCGGTGCCTTTCTATGTAGGCAACACTTTTGGGAAATTTGTTACGGTAGCTTGGACATCTAAAGCTTCAACCGACATAAAAGCAAATGACACTGGTCAAGCTGATAATAAAACTGGATAATAGCAAACACAAATTGATATCGTGCAGCGCTGTGATGCAGCATAGAAGCAGGAAGTGATGCGAATGATTTTACAGATCCGTCGACATGGGCCCGATCCGAGAGAGCTCTTACTACTGTCCTCAGAGCGAGCCAGTCAAGCGGAAGGTTTACGCTGGTAGCGCGACTTACGGAAGAATACAGAAAACACTTGGAGAACGTCACGTGGTACTGAGAAATTCCGATGGTGACACGGCCACCGATGATACTGGTAAGCTTTTTTTAAATATCAATCCAAAGATACAACCAACATAGAGTTCAAACAGGCAAACTCTAAATCAGTGTTTCTTGCCCTGGGTTTGTTTGGATTTGTATGGGTCGACCTGATCTGGTTAAGGAATCGTCTCAGTGTGATCCTTCGAAAGATCACTGATTTTCGCGATTTTTTTTGTTTAATGTTGTAATAAAGTAATCGGTCTGGTTTTCTTCATATAAATAAATTCATTCATGCCAAATCCAAAATGATTTGTTTATGTTCATTTATTTAGTATATAATAACTAAATAAATTGTTGAAATGACACGTTAAAATAAACGGTCCTGTACGACGTCCACGATTACGGCCACAATTTTGATGTGAATCAAACATTTCAAAAAGATTATTAATCTGTAGGGAAGTCGTTATCGCGCTATGATGTTTTTTTTAACTTGACAAAATGTGCGGCGGTTTGAACAAAAAGTATCGAATTTTGCCCTTTTTCGATAGTTTTTCGTAAAAAAAATAGGAAGAATTAAAAAAAAAGCTTCTATAGCGCGTTAGAAAATTACATTACAAATGTTCTCTTAAAATTGGAAATGGATATCTTCAAAACTCTTCCCTTGAGAGTGGACACCGTTTTGAAAAACACCATTTCGATAAAAATGCGTTTAAAGATTGCAGTCCCGCATAGTCCCACTCATCGTTCACGATTATTTTTTACGTTACAGACGATTCGAGGCGCTCGTTGCGCGAGAAAGTCGTTCAGTTGCGCCAGGAGCGGATAGCCGCCGAGACGAATTTGAACGCCCAGGATTCGCAATTGTTCCAGCATCACATGACGCAAATACGGAGACAAATGTTGATGCACACGATTGAGGGACTGAAACGGAGCCTCGAGGATCAGTCAGCTACACTGAAGCAGACATGCCTATTGGAAACCTCGGTTATACACGATGACGATGACGACGCGATGCCTTAAAATCCTTAATAGAAAATAATACAAGCCCGGACAGAGTCGTCCCCACAGAACGATAGAAAAAAAAGAGAGAAAACGTCGTTATGGGATTTGTGGTAACGGTTATTGTTAATTCGATTCGTCCTCGACGGATTTCCAAATTCATCCTATTTTTCTGCCTATCTGTATATGGCGAGAAAGGAAGATCACAAACTTCTCCGGCTGAGAAGATAGATAGATAGATAGAGAGAGGCAGAGAAAGAGAGAGATTGAGAAAGACAGAAAAAGAGAGGGAGGGAGCAAAAGGCAGAGAAAGAGAGAAAGAAAGATGGAGAGAGGCGAGAGAGAACGGAGAGAGAGAAAGAGAGATTGCAAGAAAAATATGCTGCACAATATTTTCTGGACACTTGTCGCGTTTCATTTTTTACACGGAGTTAAAGTTAATGACGTTTTTTATACGAGAACGGATGGCAGCTTACGAATTATCTGACACACTCGTGTCACTGAATCAGCGCGATTTTTCACTGGCACTTCGTTTCACATTTATTTCGAAATAGTCCACGCAGTGATCATCAACGATCGATTACGTTCGAACGGTTTTCTCGCTATAGAGCATCGAGCTGTCGTAGTCGCCATTGGCAATCTGTACTACGGCTAAGCGACACTTTTTGCGCTCTCTGCCGGTTCGAGTTGGGCTCGTAGACGATTCGAAATTAGTCGAGTAGATGCATCTGCGTTTGCGAAAGAAAAATCAATGTTTGTTGCATTTACTGCCAGAATTGCTGGTTTGGAAATAAAAAGAGTTTTAGAAGTTGATTTTGATCCGGGTGCATGTATGAAACTGAGGGTCTGTTAGAAACGATTTAAAAATCACGAGTTTAGCGATGTAAACGGACGCGTATTCCATCGATTAATGTTACGGAAAAATACTGAATTTCATGAGGAAGCATGCTTCTTCTTTTTCGAAAATACAGAATTTCACTGAAAAATACTAAATCCTATTTAATGTTATCTAAAAATGTACTGAATGTTACTGAAAATATCTTACGCCACTGATAGAATACTGAAGTGTATTCAACTGGTAATGTTAAAAATTAAACTTCGAAATTATTAAGTTTCATTACGAAACAAAAATACTCTGACTGGATTGATAATTTTCCATAGGAGACTCAAATTGCTCAAATGCTTTTCTGTAACGGTTTCCAAACATTTTTCTCATAGTCGGTCTCATTTTCAAGGAGGCACAAAGCAACAAGTTCTGTGAAATCAATACCGAGTTTTTCTATAAACAATGTTCATCACCGAAGAATCATCGTTCGTAATTTTCAACGTTGCTTAAAACCCTGTTTTCCTCAAAGTTTATTTAAAATAGGTATCTCAATGTAAAAAAAAACAATATTATCCTACATTGATCGATGGAACGTTAAACTTTCGATGATGATGAGAAACACTTTGGCAACTTTCGCAAACGAGTAAAAAAAAAGTTTATTTTCGGCCCTGGCTGAACTGGGAGATTTTGCTCAATGAGGGCTTGTTCCGGGGGCTGCTTCGAGATATATCGAGACATTTGACAAGGCGAAGGATCACGATGACCCGTTGATGATACTGTCTAGCCTTAAGCTAGCATTACTTTCTATTAGCCACCGCTGGTTCAGCTCTGACATCTTTAGCGATATACAATTGCAGTTGCATCTAAATAGTCGAACTGTCGAAACTCGTCACTTCCGGTTGTCGCGTTCCTCGCCTTGGTAGGAAGGAAAAATGTTGCGCACGATAATAAGATCGATAGATAAATTTCAATACAGACTGGAACAGTTATTAAGAAATCAAATTGAAAATGTTAGAACGGGACGCGTAGAGAACTCCTATAAGCGAACACGTAGAACGTACTTGAATAGTTAGTAGTCGAGACGACAATTAATTATCTGTAATGCGCATTTAACGGATCCCAGATTCAAGAAAAGAAAAGGGTAAACATGTACTTCGTGTACCCGAGTGAATAAGGTCCGCAATCCCATACAAACCACCCCTCAATCTCGTTCTATCGCGGGTCATGCAAATACCGATTAAATTACTGATCATTTTCATCAAGTAGGATCCAAGTTATTAACAAGGCTAGGAATCCACATCAACGTCGTCAAAGTAGCTCATCGGGGACGCGAGATCGTTGCAATTTTCAATTCAATTTGAATTGTCGTCAGAATTGTTTCGCGATTGATCAGCTGACAATTTATATTTGTAGAACATGGAACTGACTGACTCATCAACGCAAAACTGAAAATATTCCAAATAATTACGTGAATCTCGAATAACAAGTTTATTTCGTTACGTAAGCATCCACTTGAAAATGATTTTATGAAATCCTCCTCTTAATGAGGTGAAATAAGCGATGTAAGTTGAAACGAAACTCGGTGATTCTCTTTGAAGTTAAATTCGTGAAAATTTACGTTAGTAAATGTTTTTAGCTTTTTTTGAAATGAAGAAGTACGAAGTTATTAATTTTCAACGTTTTTGGAAATACAACCTTTAAGTGGGTAAAGTTAGAAGTGCAATTTCATAAATTCATAAATATTGCTAGCCAGCTCATCATCCCTTAAGGGCACGGACATTTCATTGCATATTTACAAAAAACAAATCGCCATCCAAGCGAATTAAGTCAAAAGCTATCTATCAATATTTGTTATTCGTATTAACTAAAAAATGATTTTTGCGTCACGATAAATAATCATTTTGTTTTTTGAATTATTCAAGATGCGTAACCTAATACGAATTTGAATTGAGGAATTCGGGAATTGTCCGGCGATAGAACGAGCGTTATCCAATCGTATATACCAAAGATAATACGTTAGAAACATATAGTCGATCATATTGACTCCGCTTAACTAGAAAATCTGACGAGAGTTATAACGGTAACCGTAGAATTTTGAGAGAAAAAGAAACTCGTCGGAACTCTGATTTTCTCGTAAACTCATTCGAGATTATAGATGTCGATAGATTTTCGAGGTGGCTGCGCGGGCTACGATCTCCAATCAAACAAGTGTTGTATTTCGGGAAAAAGTGGTTTTTCACTAAATACCCCTTAGTCGAAATATCGATTCCTCGCAAAAATAAAAAAAGAACAATACGACGAAAACCTGAAAATATCTAGACATGTTGAAGATACGTTCAACGGTGATTTTGGATAATAACAATGCTGAAAAATGTATATATTGATTGTTCGAACAAATAACTGATCAACAAATAATCGATAAACTGTATATTTTCCTCAGATGACTCGAAGCTAATAATTTTTGAACATTTTTCTGAATTTTTGTGGAGGTTTTTATTATTTTTTTATTCCTCTTGTTCGCTTTCTCAAAGAATTAGGATGTGGTTTAATGATTTGCAAACATCTGAAGGGAAATGTCGAATTTTCTTACAAAAAATATAAAAAATTCATAATCGTGTATTTTTCGAATGACAAAAAATTCTTGGAAGAAATTATGCAAAATGGTATTTTAAAACTGGTCGAGGACATCGCATATAAAGAAAATCTTTTGAATTATTTCCCAGTAACATTTTGACATTGTTATTATACCAAATAAATTTTGAGAGCAGTTCAATACGATATCGAGAATTCAGCAGCCATTAACGCGTCGCGGTTACCTCGAATTCAAAATATAGTTCCGCTGTCCTATGAGCTCTCTACAATTGTAACGATCGCTCGACGAAGCGCAACGCTCCATCGTACGCACGAGAATAAAAGAAGAAAAGAAGAAATCGATTTGATCCCACACGCGATATTTATTTATCATCATTGATATTAGAAATTGTAATTAACGATTCTAGAAGAGAACTATGTAGTCTTAGATAGAAGTACCCTCTAGACAAGTAAAAGTCTTTAAAAGTCTTTGTTTCCGCGATGGGAGTGGCAGCTAAGCGCAAGTATCCCTCATTCTCGAGATGTTACGAGCCGTGAGAATGCGTGAAAGAAAAGAACACGAATCACCCGCTCGTTGTACAGTTTTGTTCGTTAATGTGGTCACAGATGATTTTTATATCGATTAACGGATGAGCCTCGCTCAAAATTCAATAATTTTTAATTCGTCGGACACCTCATATCGGGCTAAACACTGATACCGGAAGTTCAACCCTGATTTCGCGAAAGTTAACGAATTTTATTAAAGAATTACATATACTTGAAATATACATCAAAACGAGTACAAAGCTTTCCCAAATCTTTCCACCAAATACAAAATAATTTGTTCTCGCCGGCTTACGGATTTTTCTATTTTTGGCATTGAACCTTTGCTGGAGTACAGAAACTTAATGTAGATATAAAATAATTGCAGAGTATCAGAGATTTGTGCAAAATATTGAACAATCTGTTCATCCTAGAACAAATTCTTTTTTTTTTTAATACAAGTGGTTGCTTTCCGAAGAAAAAGGCAAAGCTTTGGTATCTAGCGTTGTATATCTCCATTGGGGAAGGCTGCCTTATCTTTCTCCCGATTTAATTCCAATTAGAGAATTTTCGAGGAATGCAATCAATTCTGGACAACGTCAGAGCCATTCTTTATTGAATTAGATCCAGATTGATTTTCCAGTACTCTTTTTCGTGTAGATATCAAGTATAAGTTTTTAACAAACTGTATTGATCTTAGATGAGTATCAAAAAACCGGCATCAGTTTAAGCCCCGCCGATGTGATTTTCCACACTGATCGGTCTGCCGAAACATTCCACAGTTTCCCAGTGATGAAACATCGCCAAGAATGCGCAACATGGATGCGTATTCCTACGCATTAACTCTCTGAGGTCGAGGCTGCGCGCGTGACATGAAATTTGCGTTTGCGTTGATTGTTTCTTATGTACCCGCTCAGATTTGTCTCTCTAGTCAGCGCGCGAACTGCGCAGGATTCGTTTACAAAATGAGAAGCAAAAGAGAGAGAAAAAGAGAGACGAAGACAATGGAGCATATTTCTGTCTTCCTTTCGCAGTGATCGGCGAATCGTTTTGTATTTGATTAATGGAATAAATTATATTACGTTGTTGGTAAATGAAGACACCAGCTCGTTTTTCTTAGCTGCTGCGAGAGCCTTATTTTATTTTGACGAATTTGTACCCAACATCGGAGATGCTGACGGGTCGCTTGGTTTTTTCGCAATAATCGGCCCAATCACCCTCCGTCAGATCGACATCTTCAAAGGTGTCGCCATCGTCAGAAGCTTTGGCGGTCCAACCTGCCTTGGCCCAGAAACTCGTCGGTTCTATGCCGCGGCAGTCCAGCACCACGACGGTCTTGAAATTGCCCTCGTCCTTAGCCGTGTACGCCTTTACAGAGTCCTCGATTATCGTCATCGTGTTCGTGCGCGAACACATTTTGCACTTGCTGACAAAATGACTAACAGCCTTGCCGTGGGCCTGCTCGACTTCCTCGCTGAGTGAAACGTCGTTCCACTTCGGCGATACCTCACCACAATTGGAACAAGTGAACTTAAAACACCAGGCGAACTCGCGACCCGATCCTCCGAACTCCTCGATGTTTTCGAGGGTCGCTTTCAACTGCAGACCACACTTTACCATTGTACGATCACCCTTAGCTCCTTTCTGAACAAATTTCTTCGTGGCTGAAAATATCGCGATGTTTTCGTTCCGAAGCACGGCTAACCTGTTTTTGAGGTTATGTGAGCGCAGACCGGAAGTGAGGACGAGAAAGCTCGCCGCGGCGGTTAATTTGAAATTATCGGAATGCCAGAAAATATATGCAATGTGCCAGGGAGGAGAGGAACGGAGAAAAGGCGAGTGAAGACTCGGAAGTTACGCTTTCGGAAACTTGAGGGAAGACGGGGACCGAAACCAATGGAATGACTGGAAATATATGGAATCAACAATTGCCATGTATTTCGTAGAAGGCATTTGCAAAAACGACAGTCGAGACAAAGGAAGTGCGTTCTGAAAATGGACATGACGCACTTTCGGCCTGGAACCATCCGGGAAGTCTTCAACGCCACGAACCAGAGTTATTAGTTTTTCAATACTTTTGTAATCGTCAAACAATCGTAACGAACCTCACGTATATCGGAGAAAATAAAATGCGATTTAAAAAATAAACTTCTTCAGAGCTATTTCAATAACATTATTTTCACATTGATAACACCGTTAGTCGGAGCACCTTAAGGGAATGACGAACACGTTCCTAGCTACATTGAAATTTTTAAATCCAATTTCTCCCATACTATTCAACCGTTTGGAATGAAATTTATTGTGCGTATGCAGGGCGCTTACTCTAAGAGGTACATGCTCGTCATTTATCAAAATGTTGAAAAAAATTATGCAGACTGTGATTACCATGGGAGAAATTGCGAGCTACGATCCATCCTATTCCACTTTCCCAAATTTTTCGAGCATGAGCCTCTGAGTGATGAAAAGTACACATTTTGAGCTTTGTTTCATCCATTTTTATGAAGAAATGGTGGAGAAATTGGTTTTCGAAATTTCTCACATGTGATAAAAATCTACCACAAGAGCTCAAAATCTTATGGACTGTCAAGAAAATTCAGTTAAACGATTTTCTCACCGGCGGCACAGCGGCTCGCATTCTCCGATCTTACCGACTGCACTTGCATCCTTCCGAAGAATCAATATATTTTTCGACTTGTCCCTTGTCACTTGTTCACTGCGTTATTTCGTAACCTCTGTCCCTACAGTAGCTACCGTAAGCTGCAGCAGGGAAAAATGTCCAAAAAATATTCCCGAAAGGTTTTTTGCATTTTTCCAGTCTAATTTTGTAGTTTTGGCGAAAACTCACGCATATTCATAATCAGCAGAAAATTTCCGATTAAATAGACCCTTTTACGAGGTCAAAAAAGGAAAAAAAATTTTTCGACTTACCCCGACCACTTTCCCGGAATCTTGAAAATCACGATATTTCAAAAGGTCGTAGAGTGAGTTCCTTATATGCTATGGAGATACATTGGGGGGGTTTGGAAAAGGTTTTTGCCTAACTTAAATAATGGCGTTGGATTCCTATCGATATCTCGTATAGTTTTCTTGGAAAGTCCACTTGAAAAATCGCAAAAAAAGAGGCAAAGGGGTATGTATGGAAAAATTTGCAAAAATCGAAGGTCCAACTTTGAAATTCTACCAAAAATCAAAAAATCATCGGATTTTAATGATTAAAAAACGATTTTGAAGAGAAAATCATAACGAAGAGATTGCGCTCAAAGTGGCGTATCAAATCCCAAAAGAAAAGAAGTTATCTATGATTTAGTGAAAAAACTTTTTCTCCCAAAAATGCCTAAAAAATTTGGATTTTTTATTTTTTTTTTAATGGTTCATTTCGATGTAATTTTATCCCCTGAGCACGAATCCACCATTTGTTTTGCCCTAAACCCGCGATTTCTTCGGAAAAATGTCAAAAAAATATTCCCAAAGATTTTTCGCAATTTCCCAGTTTAATTATGCACTTGCAGCAAAAACTCGTGCATATTCGTAACTAACAGAACATTTTCGATTAAATAGACCCTTTTAATAATTTGAAAAAGGAAAAAAGATTCTCGTGCGGGGCGCGCCATCCGTCGGTAGTTACTCGCGGCGCAAAACTCCACAATTGTCACTACCGACGTAACGAGGTGCCACGTCGAAAGATTCCAGCGTGTTCGTCATTCCCTTAAATTGCCGCGACACCTTTCCGTTCTTCCCGCGGAAAAACAAGCGACCAAAAAGAAAAAATGGTTCTACCTCACAAAACCCTTTTTTCGAGCCCGATTAGTATCCAATATCACCAGAAACAACCCCAAAAATGGTCATACCACGCAAAACCCAAGGTTCAAAATTAATTATTCAAAATTATCGAAAAAATGTTTCTACCTTATAAAAGCCTTCTTTCGAATCCAATTAGCATCGCTAAAACGTGATCGCCCTTTTTCATCGCGGATCTTTCTCGGCTCTTTCCCGGCAGCATTAAGAACGCGTTCGCGCTTCTGCAGCTCAGCAACCTGCTGCTTATTTGATGGCCAGTTATGTTGGCCTTTGGAATATCACCGCTGCCCCATTCCAGAATCACTCGAACGTATTCAGGGCGTGGATCGAGAGTATAATCCTCCGTCATCTGAAAATTGACGTAATTCTACCAGTTTCAAACAAGAACGGAATATAGTTCGATTTTGAAAAAAAAATGGGTGCTCGAAATTCTTGGGAATGTTGTAGACGTGAAACGTAATCGATTGCGACTATGCGATCCTTCGGATACCTCAGCAATGACGGTCGTCGGCGTTGACTCGTTTTGCGCCAAGCCGTGCAAGAGCGGGATCGCAAAGAGATGAGCGGTGACCATCGCTGAAACAGGATTTCCAGGCAAGCAAAGAAGGTACTTCTTCACACCCGCGTACTCGCAAGTCGCGAAGGTCGTAGGTTTTCCCGGTTTCAAATTCACCCGACCTGTTAGAAGATAACCCAAACAAGCGTATGTGATACGATTAAACGGCATAAAGAAGATTTTTGTAAAAAAAAAAAAAAATACAAACTATCAAGAATACATTTTAAACGTCGATGAGAATTTCTCTAATTACCAAAGTGAATCGTCGCTTTGAAAACCTCTTGCAGAACGGGCTTCAGCATGTCTTTGTCCCCCATTGAAACGGAGCCAGTAGTTATGAGAACGTCAACGAGACGAAGAGCTTTTTCAATGCGGGCGATCATAGCTTGTGCACTGTAATCGAAACGTTATTGAAAATAATAATATTCTCAATACTAAAATAATTTGGTATCGTGTGATAACAATACAATACGTCGTATCACGAATCAAAGCTCTGCTCTTATTTTCCTGAGTTCCAACGAACGTTCGTAATTATTTACGAACTTCTTATTCCTTATTAAATCCTTCACCTATAACTACGGACATAGCCCGTAGTAGATGATCGGAGCAAATATACATATTGCGAGCATAGGCCGTAGCAAATGTAAATATTGCGGGCATAGCCCGTAGCAAATGTAAATATAGCGGGCATAGCCTGTAGCAAATGTAAATATTGCGGGCATAGCCCGTAGTCGAAGAATAAACGAAACGAAAATATTACGGGCATAGTCCGATCATTGTACTAAACGAATCGTGAGAAAGGCTCCAAGGCGGCGCGAGCTTGTTTACGTTTTCGGCCCTACATCCTCGAACGTAAATTGTAGGTTGCGGGGTTAAACCTTTGCTATCACTCAGTATGCGCACTTCGCTAATCTATTTCGGTGGATCTTTAGTTATACGTTTTTTCTCGCATATAACGTATAAATGAAAACGTAGAAGTGAATGTACTATCTTTATAAAAGGAGTTTCACGCGGCTAGAGATTTGGCGTGCAGTACAGCCTAGCTTGGGATAGTGAAATTTCGGATAATCGAAATGTACAATGTTAATAGATAAGTATATAATGGCTGAATACATATTGCGTATGGAAAAGATAAAAATGGATTTTCGTTGGTTATGCTAATACATATTCGATGGTTAACAAAGAATCAATACATTTATTCAAAACGTTTAACACCTGCTTTGAGCGTTGTGTAATTGAAAAATGTTGAATATTTGTTTGGCGTTATTCGTTAAAGCAAACGAAGCTACATATAGCGCAACTACGCAACTATTGGGTACTTTAGCACTGTAACGTATGTCAACCGAAAAAAATTCATCCCTTAAGAAGTTTGATGGAATTTCAACAAAAAATCCGATGTAAGTTCCATTGGGTTTACAACCAGCACGAGTTATTGCTATCGCTCCTTTTAAACGATTGAGTAGGCACTTACTCATCTCGAACAATGCCCAAATCTACGCAATCGTAGCCGGCGTCTTTGAGGGTCGCTATTAACGTGATTTTGTTGCTGTCATAGACGTGGCCAGGTTTGGCCGTTTCCCCAGGTGCTTGGAGTTCATTTCCGGTCGACAATATTCCTACGATCGGTAGTTCGAAGACCGGAACTTGGGCGATACCACAAGCGGCCAGTATTCCCATTTCGGCGGCACCAATGCGCGTGCGTTCGCTCAGAACCAAGACTCCTTTTTCCACATCGCTTCCAATTTTTCTACCAAATAAATCGAAGTTTATTCCATGCTTTGTTTTGTTTGGAAATTATAATTAAACACTTCAGATATTGTGATCAAGTAACGAAATTTTATGGGCTTGATGTTTTTTTTTTCAGGTTCTTGCACTCACCTAATGTCTTGGTCGATTTTTGGCGGTTCTAAAATTTCTACCGTTTCTTCGGTAGTTCCGGCCCCTGAGCTTGCAGTCGTTTGGCTCACGACCTCCGTGTCTTCGACCTGAACAACTGCTGTTGCGCCTAGAATGTTTCGTGACGGTTAGCACGCTGAGATCGAGAGATTTCGATATGTGTTTCGACATTGATTTAAGAAATATTACCGTCCGGCACAGGAGCTCCAGTATTCACCCTCATGCATTCGCCCCGGCATAAGGGCATCGAAAATGGCTGAATAAACGATAATACACATATATGCACACGCACACAAATCTAACAATATTAGAAATTACATCCGATTCGTTTCGACTAAAATTGAGCTGATAAAGGTGAAATAAGTCACGAAGATCCTATCCATTGGAAAAAAAGCTTGAAAAATATTTTTTCTTCATTCTCCGGTACACAGAAATTAAAACTTCCGGAACTGATATTTACCGCCTGACCTGCAGCAATTCCACCGACGACCCGTCTGACTCCAGCACCATCCTCCGCCAGCACAGCGTAGCCATCCTTAATGGATGCTCTAAAAGGTGGCAAGTTGCACGGACTGTGAATAGATTTAGCCAAAATCCTGCCGCAAGATTCTTCCAACAACACGATCTTCGTCTTCGCCTTTCCGTTGTATTCTATCTCTCTGAGTAATATTTTTTTTGCCTCCTCCAATGTGATCATCGGATAAGGAGATTCCCTTGGGCGATTCGCCACATCTTCCAAGAGGATCTAAAACAACAGTGAAACCATGCTTGTACAAAGACAGTTTGCTGCTACCGTGTTAATTATGTTTTTCTTTTTTCAAAAGCATTTCTAAATGTTACCGCCAACTTTTGATGTTTGTCAGAAAGGCCAATGGATGTTTCACTGTCCTGTATGGTATCATGATCTTTTCGGATTTGGGATCTGTCGTTGAGGATCAGAGTAACAGCGTGCGGTATTACTGGAGCAATAATGCCTAGACACTCTTGAACGGCCTTTGGCGAACCTGGCAAATTAATAATCAGAGTTTCCCCTCGAATTCCACAAGTGGCTCTGAAAAAGGTTTGTAAATCAAATTCAATATAATATTTGTCCTTGGTGTTTACATTTGCACCAATCATAGCTTCATAGAAACCCAAAAACATGTACCAAAGTTTTAAGCAATTGACACAGATATAAAAAAATTGAAAAGTTACCGGACCTGATGCAAAAATTTATATTTGTATTACGACAGAGCCAAGAATAATTATCCTGGTGAACTACCTTGACAGCATGGCCATCGGAGTTATGTCGAGACTGTTTTTGAGCATTGCCAAAGCGATTCCAGGTGCTTCTTTCTCTATAATGCGTTTTGTGGCCTCTGGTGTGACGTCACGCTTTGAACATCCAGTTCCACCGGTCGTCAAAACCACATTGATTTTTTTCTTGTCCGACCATTTGAGCAGGATTTTCTACAAAGGAGTGGGATGGATATATGATCTACATGCATACTCTACATGTACGGCAAACATATTGCTAAACAACAAGACAGGACTTACCATTATGATGTGTTCATCGTCAGGTACGATTTCTTCGTAGCAAACTTGGCCCCTAAGGATCGCGCCTGTTTCTGTCTTGGGATCAGTAATCAGATGACGAGCTTTTGGGCCACTCGCATCCTTGGAATTGTCTTCATAACAAGTGTCGCTCACTACAGAAAAATATCATTATCCACTAGTCGTCATCAGAATATCAATAATTACCATCAAAAGATCGCTATTCATCGATACATGACAGCACATATCATTCAACGACAAATACAACATCTTCGGAAAATAAACCCGAACAAAACTAAACCACAAACATTTACGTGGCATATCCGAATTTACAAGTCTCGTTAAATAAAAACCCGCTAAAATAATGGCGGACTTTAAAAATAAGAAAACTATGAATTTCTCGCAAATTTATTTGCTCACCGGTCAAAATTCCAAAAGTAATCGACGACATTTTGCGCTCTTGTCGGATTCTTCTAGTTGTGTAACAAAAACATCGGGGACTCTCTCTCGAGAAAAAAGGATAGTAAGATAATAATTATCTCGTTCTATCTAACCGCGCCGGTCGGCGCCGGATAAGCATACGATGCCCCCTATGCGGCCGATTCGGATACTCATGCTAGTCATTGTGAGGCGCGAAGTTTAAATGGGTTTGCGTAAATCAATGTTCGCTGCGGTGAATTGATAAAAAGCTTTGTATTAATGCGATACTTTTTCAGATGAAAATGAAAATGTAACTTCTCACGTGTGAGTTCTTACGGATCCATTGGCGTGCATTGGTATAATATTTAAGCGTAGCAATAAACAGGTAATACAGCCGCAAAAGCCGAAATATTTATATGATTGAATTCTAATCCTGTCATTATTTTTGGTTCATTTGAACAAAAAGAAGATCTGAAACTAAAGCGGAGCTGGAGCGTTGAATTACGAAAATTGCGCGATAAGTTAATCATAAAGTTCAGCTAAACTTAAGATACCGATGCTATATATTGTTCATGGAAGACCCACTGGAGATCTCCGCTAAATTGGAGAGTATATCAAAGTGCTTTGTAATAACCCAATCATTTAGAAAGTCCTTGAAGGTACTCAACTTTCTTGACTTTCTACTCCACAACAATTCGACTCTACCTACAAATAAATGCTTTCTGTTACAGATTTTCGGAGCGGAAGTGATAGTTTTTCTTTTCCGTAGCGCTCTTTTGCTCAAGCGAACAGCCAAAACCTACGTCAATTAAATCGGAAAAAACTACTGAAACATTTGATTACCGGAATTGATTCTGTTACTTGATGAAAAAAAAAAACTTGAAGTGTTTATTTCATTACCGTCTCACGATACATCTCGCGTCACGTCCTTATAGTAGGCGAAAATAATATCGGTTTTGACTAGCGTAGTGCCAACAAGTAACCCGGGTGGCGCCACATTGGTCAGAGTTGGCTAGTACCGAAGCGGTACGCTCTCATCAGTCTGTACGTTTCATCAGTGCTCGTTGGGTCGCGTTACGTTTGTTCCAATTTTTCTTCCGGCTTGCGCGTGTCCTGTGAGAAGAAATTTAGCCAAGAATACAGTGCAGTACGAAAAAATGGTGGCGATTAAAGGACGCAAGAGTTCGAACAAAAACCCACCTATTTTGAGTCATGAATTCGTTATCCAGAATCATGCGGATATCGTTTCGTGTGTCGCTATGGTTTTCGTTGTCGGTCTGATGGTTCAGGTGAGTTTTCTTCCGGATCTATGCGCCGGCCTACTTGTTCGTGGCAATCTTGCCTTTTGTCACCTTTCACCATTCGCGTATCTGACAAAAAACAAGCAAAATTTGCCACCCGTTTTATTTTGGTGCGTCAAATTGTTACGAATGGTAACCATATGGTGTCCTAAGCCACCAGTTGTCATGGTTTATCATTAAAGAGTCACTGATCAACGAAAAGTCTTGCTCAGCCATAAGAACAACCAACTTCCGTTGAAAAATTTACGATAAAATCCGAACTGCCCGACTCAATCTTACTCTTTTCCGTTGACATGTAAAACAAAAATCTGTTACCCGAAATGGATTGTTACCATTACATAAACATCCATTGCATCTATTGACATCTATTGTGAATTTTATTAATTAATTTTGTTTTTCTATCTGACAAATGGCAGATCACTTCACCATGGGCGTACATTTTCATAGCCGTCCACCATAATGTATCGGAAGTGCAGGATCCATCCGCGGCAGTCCTACCGACGAAATATGTTACAGGCTGGAAGGATTCCTGCGCTATCTTTTTCTACTTCCTCATTACTATCGTTATGCACGCCGTCATACAAGAATACATCCTCGATGTAAGCTCCAATATCCTCTTCTTCCGATTGCAGATTGTATTACGCATAGTAGAATTCATTGATGATTGACCTATTTTTTTTGCAGAAACTTTCTAGACGGCTTCATCTGAGCAAAATCAAGCTCTCCAAATTCAATGAGTCCAGTCAGCTCATAGCATTTTTCCTCCTATCTGCCTTCTGGGGTATTGATATCATCATCAGGTACTTTCTATTATTTTTCATGTTCTGGGTTTGAACGCGACCCATTATGGCTTATTACATGGGATACTTTTCACACGAAGGTTTATATAATAGAACTGGAAAATTCAATTCAGATATACCATAATAAATCTTACAGTTTTGTGATAAAAGTAAAAAAATCTTCAAATTCACTATAAATTCAACTATATGTTGAATAACGCTCAAAATAGTAGATTTATCATAAGACAATATATAATATCGAAAAGATAAAAGCAAAGTTTTCTCTATATTAGCATGGGAAATAACAAATTATCGTTGAGTACATCTAGTGAATAGAGAACTTGAAAGGAAATGATATTTTTTATATTGAAATATATTTATTTTTATATATATACATAAAAGTGTTCCTTTTGTGGACACAAATATATTTTTTCTTTATATCGCTCACCCGCATTTCTGCATCAACGAATTTATAAACTTTACATTCCTTCTTTTTATTGCAGAGATGAGCTTCTGATGAACTTTTCCTCGCTGTGGCAAAGTTATCCGGACTCCATGTCGTTTTCCTTGAAATTGTTCTTCATCGGGCAGCTCGCTTACTGGCTTCATTGTTATCCGGAGTTGTACTTCCAGCGTGTGAAGAAAGAGGAGATTCCGGCGAGAATCGTTTACGCGACGATCGGCCTTGTCTTTACTACAGCTGTGTACCTCCTCAAGTAAGTTCACAAAGTCTTTCGACATACATACAAGAAGAGTAACCAATGGACTGCCCATTCTTTGTCGTAGGGTACGGGAACGTACAATTTTTTAAATTGCGATTCTCAATACGTCACTGTGCTGATTGCGACTAAACAACCCCAATTTTTTAACTGCTGTTTCCAATTTGTCAGTGTGAAAACTGTTTGAGGTTAAATCCAAACCTAATTTTTTCAATCGAGTACAGAATCGTACTTTTTCAATTGCAGTTACCAACACGTCGGCGTAATTCTTCTGGTTCTTCATTACATAAGCGAGGCTTTGCTGCACAGTGCACGAGTTATCCATTTTGTATACAATAAGGAGCAAACTTCCCGTGTGGCCTTCCTGATAGCGAACGGTGCATTTGTCTTCGTTCGTATCGCGACCCTCGCGCTCTCGGGTCTCGTATTCATCTACGGACTTGGACAGCTCGATGACACCTTCGATTACGCGACCGGTAGCTTCAACAATCAAGCTGTTCGTTACTCCGCGTTTGCCGTTGTCGCCATTTTCCAGGCTTACCTCTTCTACGTATTCGTGAAGCGTCAGCTTCAGCGGGCCTCGGAAACGAGCGCTCCGGTGATCTCGAAAGTCAAGTCGAAGCAACAGAGACCAAGAAGAAAGGACGCCAAGAAGGGTACCCTCTCGGAGGACGACGATTTGCCAGAAGTTGATCAGGCGACCAAGAAAAACCTTCGTTCGCGAACTTCTACCAAGGCGAAATAGATTACGGTCCATTTATTTTAGAATTGTTTCTTCAAGGGAAGAATCAAAGGAGACCGTAGGGAGAGAGGGAGAAGAAATCGTTTGTCTTCGTTTAGCCACGATTCGCGGGTCTTTTCATTGAAATACCAAGGTTTGGTCCACCGACAAAGCGTTCACGACCGATAATGAGATTCTCGCAAAACTTCCAGCCACCCGAGCCGGAAACGTCCAATTCTTTGAGATCTCGTGTCAACTGACTACAGATACGAATTATTCATGAATTCATTCGTATTAACGGCGATGCCGCAAAATCGTTCATTTTACCACGAAACGAAACGTCCAGTTGAATAATATTGGAATACGATTAAAAATATATACATTATATAGATATATATATATATATATATATAGATATATATTATAGACAAAGTTTTGTAACGTGTAAATATCGACAGGGATGTCGTCGACAGTTTTATTATCCGAATGTTCTTTGGAATAAAGTGTACGACGAGCAAAGTATTTCTCACGTAGATTTATCTTTTTTTCCGTCCGAATTTTTCTTCGAATGCTATTCGAAGAAAAAATTCGGTCCCTTCGTTAATTGTTATTACACTATCCAAAACGTTAATATCGTTAAACGTTAGAGCTTTTGTTGAGAATGCAACGCCTATTGAAGTTATCCGTTACAATTGCAGGTTATTCTTTATTATGTTGTACGAACCATTTTTTTCGAAAGTTGATTGGTTCAAACTCCGAAAGTTGGTTAACGATATTAATTATTGAAAAGTTGACGCTGTAATTGGTTGGTAACTATTACGTAGATATCGTTAAATTATTGTCAGTCGGTACGATAGATAGCTGAAAATGTACTGAAAATATTAGATTGTCGTAAATGCTACCAACTGATGATAATCCTTACAATTGATATTAATATCTTACCGATCTATGGTAATACTTTATTATCAATCGAAAAGGGAACAATCTTCACTACTTTTGATTGCTTAAACATTCCAGCCTCGTAATGTGGATTTACTGAGTTCCGTACTATTTGTTACCGATATTTTTGCAACCGCCATGCGTTAGAGCGAAATAGAAGACGTACCATGTGATACGTGCGAAAGAGATAGCTGAAATGTTTTAGTCTAGTTTTCTCAAAGATGGTTATCCTTAAAACGTAAAATAAAAGAACGTCTGCGTCTATCAATTCTATAGCGGAAAAATTTCTCGTGAAAAATAAGGTCTCGACCCAAAAACCAAGAAAATTGTAATTTGATAACAAGCTTCGATCTCTTACGAATAAAATATACACTAAATTGTTTATAAAATTAAGAAATTTACATTTAATTGAAAAACTCATTGTGAAATTAATGTCAAAATTTCACAGTGACCCACGTGAAAGTATCGTGTTTGCTAAGATTGAAAGAAGAGTGGTGTCGCAAAGTTGCGGAAATATTGGTGGCAGAGCATAAAAAATAAACTAATAAAAATTGTTAATTCTATTGAAGCATCGCTTGAGCAATGAAGGAGAAAACGATTATTTTAAAATCCGGAAGTGGTGTTATCTCTTAATGTTTTTTCAAAACGGAAATAGTTTTAGCAAAATTTAAACGCGGGGAAAGTCGTGGGTGAAAACAAGTCTTCTATAATCTGTAAGATCGATCGTCACCGCGAGCTAGTCGATCAGGTAACGAACGAGTATTTCGTCAGCTGATATTAATTATGAAAGGTGAAGCACGATCAAAGATTAAATTCCTAAGGGAGAAATAATATCAACGGCGGATAACAGACGGCGTTTCCGCTTTCATTTGAAATTATGTTGGTGTGTATGTATACTCGTGTATCCAGAGGTGGCTCGTATGGTTGGGCAATAAAATCGATATTTGCCAGGACCGTTGCCTGTTACACGAGCCCTTGCTCGAACGTTATATTTAGATATAGGCCTGTGGCCTCGTCACCCAGTACCAGACTACAATACATCTCCCTTTCTCGTACCTCCTCTGTGGGCTTACTTTTTCCCTCCTGCATACGACGAACATAAAATTCATCCGGGGATGAAAAGACGCGTGCGTCGTACGTAGAGACACTTTTGCCCTTGCGCACGTGTGTAACATGCTCGTTCTTTCTTGTTCAATAATTTACTTTTAATCCTCAATTTTTTTCTTAAACCGTATATTACGAAAATGTAATTAATTTCGTGATACTAATTTATGACAAAATGTTGGATCCTCCTGCTGGCTGGGTAATCCACCATTAGGTGTAATAACGGTGACCGCTCCGGCTATTCAACATGTACATCAGTTTGTACTAAAGTGAACTTGAAAAGTTTTTTTTTTCAATCCATTCCGATACAATAATAATCATTTGAGGTTTTTAATTCGTTACTTCAAGTCTTTACTTCATTTATTTGTTTTTTTTTTTTTTATTCAAAGACGAAAGGTAAAGCTAAAAAAAGAGAAGAAATTAATATGATTAACTATAATCGATAAATTTCAATTAATCAATTATAATTAATGATATGATCAGAATAATAATATACCAAAAATATAAAAACAAATACATTATATTGCTTACAGAAAAAAAATATTTATGAAATTGTAACAAATATAGTACTAATTAATAATACTGCCACAATGGAAAAGAAATATCCTTCTGCGATCGAATTTTATCAGCTATTTTCGAATACTAAATAGTCACTATTTATTTTGTATCCTTCATTCGCACGAAAAATTTCATTGCAAAATTCATGTCTCGTTCGAACGTTAGTCTGTTTTATTCAGACTTGGAATTACGATGAGACTATCGAAACCGGCTCTTTGCATTCGGTAAACAAAAAAAAAATGGTTTTCCATCCATTTGCAATGAGTCGCTATTCCTGCCGTATAATTCAACGTCTTTTTTGCCGTTTCGAAAAATTCGCACCCCATGAAATCTTTATCAAAGAATGCTAAACAGTCTCGAGCAAAAGGTATTGGAATATTTATTCGCTGGAAATCGAAGGAGCGATTGTCATGGAAGAACGCATCTTTTGTTTCATTTTCATCCCTTTCGTATCTATGATGATCATCAGGACGACGATCCAGTCAAATGATGGTTTAGAAAAATCTCCGATACATGCAGCATTCTTCGAGGCTTTCAACAACTTGGATACCGGATGCTGTGGTCCGTTCTGCGGCTTCGAGGCAAAAATCTCCGAAACGAAGGAACGTGAGGGAATGGAAAACTGCACAACCGAGGAATGTCGAAGTCCCCGGGGCTTTAATGCTAGATCGAGGGGATTTGGCCAGCTGTAGTCAGACCGAGCCAGTAGTTTAGAGCCGAGTGGGTCAGACTGGTACGTTGAATAATCAACATATCAGTATACGAAGTTTCCTGTTTTTATTTAGTAGTTGATAAAAAACACTTTTTGTATGTACAAAATAAATCTTATTTTTTATTTTCCAAAATACAAATAATTAATTAAATTTATATTATGTAATAAATACTATTATTAAATAAATCTTAATCTTAGAGATTAAAATAAAACTTAGACTTGTTATTTCTAACAATTTGAATGTAGGTGTAGATTGAGACTTTTTGGGATTTTACTTTTCACGTGGAAGTTCCTAACATTTGTTTGACTTTTCATAAAAATCAAGGAATGAAATTATTTGAAAGTGTTTTTTTTTCGCAGAGACTTTGAATTCATTTCAAAGTAAACTACCTTCCGTCTTTTTTTTTATTTTTGGTAAAAACTATTATTTTTCGGTGAGCAGGGATGGCTCGAAAGTAACATTTCTGATCGCAAGTAATAGTTTGTTACAAATTAACAGTTTGACGTACTTGCCGTATAGCACATTTTTGCGTGCACATTTTTAATTCAAGAGAAATGTATTATAAAAAAAAGGATTTTTCAAAAAATTGAGCAATTCTCGTAAATGCCCAAATCTCTAGTTTACGTATCGCAAACTGGAGATTTACGTATTGTAAATTGCGAATTCGAATTTAAAGATTTTGAATAGAAGCGGGTATCAAACAAATTTTGTTGTCCATCCCATTCTGGAAATTAAAATCATGAATTGTTTTTAAAGCGGATTTCGGGCATCGAATTTAATAAAAAAATACGTCATTGTATTCAGTGTTTTGGATGTGCCATTTATT
This sequence comes from Ophioninae sp. A BG-2022a, assembly GCA_030523105.1. NCBI lineage: Eukaryota > Metazoa > Arthropoda > Insecta > Hymenoptera > Ichneumonidae > Ophioninae sp. A BG-2022a. The sequence goes on along the minus strand of JAPYZI010000145.1, from coordinate 16,521 downwards.
TATTTTCGTTTCCCTCACTGAAGATGAAAGTTTGATTTTATATTTATTTTTTTTCGCAATTCTATATTTTATCTGGTAAACAATTTCACTACAACAATACAGGGTATTTTTTTTTGCTCTCAACGTTTCGTTAAATATATTTTTCTCGGCTGTAAAATCGAGCCAGGCCCTTAAAAATCATATGGCTACCTTATAATGGTCACTCTCCGTATACGCGGACGTATGTGCACACACACACACATGAATGTATATGCGTTCATGCATCATGGGCGATACACCATTATAAATTTTCCGCAAACATGACCAATATATCGCAAACTTTATGGAAGCTCGGCCAATATGCGAGTTTTCGTAACTTCATTATTAAACCGTCCGCCCAATACTTGCATCATTTTATTGACAAAAAAAACGAGTGTATCATATTAAAATACCACGACCATAAAAAACGAAAACAAAGAGCAAGATAGAAAGTGAAATTATATTTTTTGCAGAATAATCACAGCCTGAATTAACGAAGCCCATTTTTTTCAACTCTACGGTATATTAAGGCTGATTTATTTTTCAGCTAAAGCGGTACGAGCTACATTATTTACTTCCATCGTGGTTCGAGATCTATTATTTTATTTATAGTAAATCTGCTTTAACGCAGATCCTCGTGTTTGGGTTTGTTTGTGTTGCAAAGAAAAACATTATTTTTTCAATTTATTTTTCCACATTGAAAGTGCGGATGAAAAATTCAGAGCTACTTTTTTTCGGTCATCAAGCTCGGTAATAATTGTATCTCCGAAATGTCTCACTAACGCTAATTGAGCAAGCTGGTTTTCATTTTTTTCTATCGCCCCCGTTTTCCTACTTTTTTCAGCTCCTCGGATATATCATATTAAATTAATTTTCGTGTTTCCTCTTGCATCTCGAAAATGCCACCTCCATATGTATCTTATATATTATATATATATATATATACATATATATAAATAAATAAACATGCGCAGGTACGGAGATACGCGGTTGTGTTTGTGTCAGGGAGTTCTTATCCGTTGCTACCTGACGGCCACCACGATGTGCTATGATGTATTGATTGGAAGCTGGGCTACAGGTGACTTCCTGGCGCAGGCGCTTCGCAACCCTAAGGATATGAATAAGCTCACCCTCACCCTTCTCCTCTTTGACCATCTTTCACTATCTCTCCCTCTCCTTCCCACTCTCTCTCTCTCTCTCTCTCTCTCTCTCTGTCTCTCTCTCTTTCTCTCTCTCACTGGCCCTAAAGCTCAGTCTCCCTTATTAAAATCCCCCACGATGCCGGGCAATCGTTACCCATTTCCGAGGCCGCAAGCAGACCAAGACTCGCCGACCCCGAAGCTTTCGAACCTCGCTTACGCCACATCATTATGTTTACCTTGAACAATAATAAGAATAATGATGCAGCGAAGCCAATTATGAAAAATGTTAACTCCCATATGTACATCAACCAATAAATGATTGAATTAACGAATAAACAAATTATAAGTAAACAATATTTAGTTAAATATATTTGCATTGGTGATAATAATGGGATGATAATTTTGCATGGGATTCTCTCTCTCTATCTCTGCATATTTGCAGCTACGTACATAGAAAAATAATGTGGATTAGAAAATTATGAGCTTGTTAAGAAAAATAAAATGAGCTCATTAAATAAAAATTAAGTGCTCTTGTTAAGCAAGCTAGGAAATTAACTCGTTAAAAAAAAGATACATTGCACTGAAGAGAATTCTTAAGAATAAATAAATGAATTAATTCATGAGCATTGAGTAGGTCCAGTGAAATAAACCATGGAAAATTAAAGTAACAATTGAAGCAAGTAGTTTCATTTGAATTGTCATTGACGCGAAGCTTCGTCGACTCTTTCTTGGTGGCTGGCAATCGGGTACCTTTTTGGTCTTAATTTTCTTCGGTATAGCAGAAAGTGAGGAAAGGTAGTCCGGGGATTGCGAGCTTGGGGAATGTTATTGGTCGTGGCAGAATCGTAAAAAAGTCAGGAGCTAAAAGCCCTTTGTAAACTTTTTAATTGAGGTATGGAGTTTACCTTCGGTGGTAATTATGCTCTGGCTGAAAATGAGAAGACTGTCTGATTCGTATCACCAGTCCGGATCATTACTGTGATACTTAATTACGCGGTTCCATGTCACAGCGTCTGTTTTTTTAACGCAAACAATGATAGAGGTTCGATAACGAATCGTTAAAATTATTTTTTTTAAACCCTCTTATCAGAAGGTACTACCTTATTTCAACTTTTTGATAGCGAATCGTTACATTTAACCCAAATAAACCCAAACAAATGTCACGTGCAGCGTTCGAGCTGGATCTGATGATTGTTTTTTGGACTGCCATATTTACATGCGAGTAAAAAGTGTTCCTAACGTCATCTACCGCCAGCGGACAGTTTCATATGCTCGCCACCCGACATGCTAGATATTTTTCCCAAAATCGAATTGTTTTATTTTTTTCAATGTACATTTCAATTGTACGACCCCAAAGAGGTGACCATTCTAACAATTGATTTCTTTATTTGAAACGACGTAAACCAAACAATTTATTGGATTACTCAAAACGACGCAACGTGTGCAGAGCGGATTGAGTTTTCATTTTGCAGCGTGTGATCTCGAGAACATACAGATTAATCGCAAAGCTGCCACGCTGTCCCACAACAAGGGATTTTCCGTCCCGTCGCAGAACAGTCATGTGCTCGTCTATCATGAATATTTGCATGCAAATGGCTTCACGAAGTGTCTGCTTTCTCTCTACTCTCTATCTATCCAATTTATCCCTGAACGGTTGATTCCTCCCGTTCTCCACCCTTTCTCGTTCCAGTGCTACGAAACATGCACGTGAATCTGTATAGCCTTGGGCTAACTTATCTGCAACAAGGGTAATTGGTCAAATCTCATTGATGTAAAAGTTATAGCTGGCGCCAAGTCTTTCGATATCGTTCGGTTCACACCACGTGAGCGTTTATACTAAATTCCGTTATTGCGACGATCAGCGGTACAGCAATTATCAGCAACTATTTATTAAAAATAGTTTTGGCCTCGTTATTATTTTTTTTGTATAGCTTTGGATTTTAATCTTGACATGGAAAATTAAAATAATAATAAAAATAAAGATACAAATAATAAAAGTAAAAATTACAATTCCTGTTTGTTTGGTTTCGTCTACGTTTGTTTAATTTCGTTTAGGTAAAATGCGATTCGTTGCAATTATTTCTTGCGTGGCACGAAATTTTCATTTTTATGTATTGAATTTAAATATCGCACCCATCATTGTACAAAGAATTATTGCAACCTGTCAGAACTATCTTTGTTACACTTTTCAGGTTGCCAATTCCTGCTATAAATATTCATACATTTTCCACTGTTCATTTTAATGTATTTCACGCTTTTCATGAAGTATTAAAATGTAGCCAATAGTTCGAACTTATTTTTAAAAATAATCAAACAACTTTTATCCATGTCTTTGATAAAAAATATTCTAACTATAGAAATATAATATAGCAAACTATAAAAATATGATAATTCTTATGTAACACCTATTTATTCACAACCACAATAAGTAAAAAAATTGTAATAAAATAAATAATAAAATAAGTATCTCAAATAAATTAAGTTATGTACCACAGTCGTAGGTGTTTTTCCCCTAATTATAGATTTAGGTTTGTTTGGGTTTATTCGAAGCTCGCGCGAGCTAAATGCGTGGCCTTTACGTACGTGCTTTTCCGCATGCTGACAGGCGTAAATTGATAGACCATGTACTCGTGGTAAAATTGCATACGGAGCTTTTGCCAGCCAGTCAGGCCACTTACGATCAGCACCCACACGTTGGGATTTGCCACACTCAATTAACTCTCGACTGCAAATGTACACACACGCCCACACGTATAAACACAAGTTCACAGATATGTATGCATACCAGAGCAAAGATAGTAAAGACGAATCATCCTCTTTCACAAATTTGTTTAAACTTCATAATTTCGTATTTTATTGTATCCAATTGATACATTAGATTCGTAATATTCTATCCCCATTCCTTCATATACTTGCTATTCATCCTAGCTACTGCACCCTATTGATTTTCGACATTGTTGTATAATAGTTCGCAATCCGCAAAGCGGCCTTGAAAGTGAAGTTTCTTGGTGGAACACGTTCCAAACCCTAAACGAATATTTTTTTAGGCTAATAAGAATTATTCTGAATTTACGAAATGACATTTTTATTTAAGAAATGACGGAACTCCCATACAAAAATCCAATGTCAATTTCACTTCCTTACGGGATAATTTATCAAAAACGCTGAGTCACGTTTTAATTTTCAGCCAAACTAGTAAATACGAATTTTTATGAAGCTTAAAAAAAGCCAAAGTTTTATTTATAATCTTACATTCTCTATTTCACGCTCTTAAAAAAAGAATTTCGTAAAATTCTTTCTCACCGGATGTTTACATTCAAAAATAAATCAATTGTCTAGATTTTATTTAATTGGCTTCAGTTAGTAAGTCAGTCCAATGATTTCAACATATCTAATGTCATTGCCATCCTTAGGGCTGTCAGAGAAAGCTCACGGTCACAGAAGCGCAAATCTCCTGGCGCGAGATCGGAAAGCAATATTCCAACAAATCATTTTTATATCGAATCGAAGTTTTGCTGGAGAGAACGAGAAAGAAGGGGAAGTAAACGGGTGAAGATGGTGGTACCGAGCACGAGGATATGAAATAAAGGACGGAGAAAGTGTACTCAGATTCTCGCAGCAGACGAACCTAGATTTCCGGGGCATCCGGAGCATCGGATTTTCCGATATTATTACATGCTGGAGAGTAAACGACTGCCGAGGATTTTTCGGACTCATCAGGATATGGCTCTTGTCTCGAGAGCCCTAACTGCTAAGTCTTTATATTCAACAGCGAGATAGAAAAAAGGTCTGGCAGAGAGAAAGGGTACGACGGAACAGATAGGTCTCGAATAATTTTGTTCTCGATGCGTAAATTTATTTATAGGTATCATTCTTAATTGATAAAAATAATTATATTCTTAGTAAAAATAATTTAAATAATAATTGTAAATATAAATATAATCAATAATTCATGTAATTTTGTCTAATTCTCCAAAAAATGAATTAACATTCTCAATTCATTGTTTGTTAAGAGAACATCATACCATAATCATAATCGTAATAAAAATAAAAAATCGTAATCATAGTGTATGTCATATCATCATCGTTATGGTAATAACAAAGATAATCCTCAGTTGGGGGGTCAAGCATCCAGCTTGTATCCAGCAGGAGGGGAAATTAACAAACCCGAAAAAGACAATGAACAAGCCTGCACAAAATAAAATACTCCAGGTATTTACTCCTCGAAAAGGCAACCTGGTTGAATCCCTGGTGACTTAAGGTAACGGCAAGGATTTTAGGGATTGCGGAACATGCGTTATGCCGACTGCTAACAGGACATACGTGGACAAGGCGAATGAGTATGAATGGGAGCAGAACAAGATGTATGAATGTCCAGCAATTTGCTGGAGACTCATACCAGCCGTGCGAGACTAAGTAGCGTTTCCATCAACGCAAGCTTCGCTAGCTATAAGAGCACAAACGGTGACAGATTATTGACGAATGTAACTGTAAAATATCTAGACTCGCAGACGGTCGACGATCTCGAGGAGTTTTGCCAATGTTCCTTAAGGGAGCCAGAATAACGCATCCAAAGACAGATATTCAATTCCAATAGGCATAAATACTGACGGTAACGAAAGAAATCTAACGGTTAGAGGGGAGTTGGCAAACGAAGACGAAGGAAAGGAGACAGGAGCAACAAAGGATGAACTCCAATAGGTAGACGGACGCGGACGAGAAAGCGACGAGGCCGTGACCTGCGCCTCAGGGGGTGGTTACTTGGGGGTGGTACTTGTCGAGCCTCAGCACGGGAAGACGTACGCGGACATACTGCGACGAACAAGGACGAAGGTAGCTACAGGACAACGTAACCGACAGGAGATACCAACCAAAAAAGAACGGAGGACTACTTCTCTAAGTACAGACCGGACAAGAGAGAAGCCAAAGCTTCTCCAGTTTTCCCTCCAGAGCGCGGTCAGGCACGAGCGGCACGTCCGGCTCATGATTCCTAGTATATCACTGGAGCTTCGGGACCAGGACTACGTTATGACTCGCGAGATGGTCATTGCAATCTTCAAACTATAAGCGGGATAGGAAGGGCACCCGAAGCCATATATCTTCGGTCAAATAGACCCGGAGAGTACATGACAGTGCGCGAGATAGAACCGCAGAAAATAATGGAATTAAGGGCTACTCGATAGACGTAAAGTTAAATTTGGGTAGAACAATTGCCGCAAAAAACTTAATGACGATGACAACAAAGTTCTACGGGTACTTTCGTTACGGTGACGCGAAATGAAACTGTCAAAGATCAGAAAAGACAGTGTCGGTGTGACTTATCAACTCTATCGCTACCGCCGCCATCTGTCCCAGGGGAGACTCCGCTTTCAGGATATACCACCGCGAGTCTGTACATAGCAGCAGGACGGCCGAGAATTGAAGCGATCCAAAACGCCCAGTAAAGGCTTTCGATCGGATTCGACAGTACTGCCATGGAGCCCGCCGGATAATGCTGCTAGCCATTCTGAATGGCCTTCGACTCGGGGAGGTGGGTGGAAATCCCGAAAGCGCTGAAAAGTGTTGAACGATTACTTACGAAACAGGCGCATCACGTACGAAAAGACGGACGGACCTGAAACCTGGACGATCACAGCGGGGATCGCGCAGGGATCAATACTTGAACCGGACTTTTGCAATGGAGTGTACGATAGTTTGCCACGGCTGGAGATGCGTGCGGAGACTTTCTTATTTACTTACGCTGACGACGTGGCAGGTGTGATCGTCGAACGCAACCCATCTCCGGCGCAGTTATAACTAAAACAAGTGATGAGACGGGTGGACAGATGGATGATAGAATACGGATGCCGGCTGGTCACGGACGGTTTTGATCCATCTTCTTCGGAGAAATACCGCCTGATCACGTATCCGAATGCGCTCTGCTAGACCTTTATAAAGATACTGTATGAGTGTATTCTGTAAGAGATCGAGCTTGCTTGGCGGGAGATATACGAAGAAAAGGGATCCATGAGGGAATTGGAAGGTTGTAAAGAGAACTTGCTTTTGGACCGTAGAATCACGCAGGATGCGGTCGAGCACAAGCGTAACTTCTCTGTTGCTTGAATAGATTAGTGCAAGGCGTTCGACACAGTCAGACCTAGACTGACCATCTACCAGTCAAACACCTTTTGGATGTATTAAGCAGCTCATGCTCTGGAAGACGTGTTTCACCGTTAAAACTAACGAAGGTAGGGTGTCGACTAGGGTGATTATTCAGGGTGATTACCTCAACCCTTTTCTGTTTGTAGCAAAGCAGGATCCTGCGACGTAAATACAAACTGGAACCCACTTTTGGAAATCGTTTCACCACTATATCTTCTATGGAGTTGCATCGTTTTGTATAAGGCTGCAGTTTATGCGGCAGAGGCCCTCAGCTTTGAATTCCGTCGATGTGGTGCACCGCCCGTCGATTCCGTAGCTCGGCTACTGAAGTCCCTGCGTCATTGGGTAATCAGGGCTACTGACCATGTCACCCTGAATCGCCAGCATGCGGGCGGACCTATGCGGTGTCTTCTTTCGGTATAAACAAAGACAAGGGCTGTTCGTCAGGTCAACTTTTCGTTCTTCCGGTTGACTGGACAGGTGGTTGAGACCAGGGATTTATTTGAGTGTGCCAAGACGAGGTTATCAAAACCCTGGTCTATCTTAGCCGCGTTATAGGTCAACTACCGCTAACCGTATGTGCCGGGCATGTAAGCAAGCGCCCAAGACTTGCGACCGAGCAGATTGCAATTACTAGCGACCTGCTGGGTACATGCTGTCTCCGGCTACATCCATCGTCATAATGCAGCCCTGTTGTACTATTATCTACGGCACTCTTGTGAAACTTCACGTTTGCGACCTTCGGGCCTGCAGGTGACAGATGTTGTCCTCTTTGATTTCAACGACAAGATGATATACATTAATAAGTTCTCACCTCTGGCGACGGCGAACGTGTTACGAAAGGAAGAAGAGAGAACACTTAAGTATCAACCACTCCTGGCCGAATTTCGTCGGTATCAGTGGGGCATTAAAGTGACTTTCGTCGTCCTTATTATTGGTGCGCTTGGGAGGGATGAAGGATTCTTTTGTGACGAACCTTGCCTGAATATCAGTATGCAAACCCTGTTTCTGCCTGCGAGCAGGCCAAATGCAGAAGGCCCTTAACCTTGGATCTCGGCCCCTACTCAGGGAACATAATTGAGGATTTCGGTAGTCGCTCGGCCTCTGGTTTGAGGGAGCTGCTATCATAGGCCGATCTAAGAATTTTCGCAGAGTCCGAACGGCGGTCGAGACGTTATCGGAGCTCTCGAGTGTCGCTCAGTGAAGATTTTACGGTTTATTAAGATCAACCTTAACCCTCTGGGCAATGACGAATGTTCCCCAGCGCAAGCTGACGAAGTGAGTTCCCCGTGGCAATAAAATCTACATCTAGTAAAAAACGAATGTAATTCATATATTATATACGATATTAGTAATTATATACATATACACATACATACATATATATTTTATTCCGCGTACACACTTGTGGAGTTTTATATCTCCGTCGTTGTTTCCTTTTTTTCTGTTTTCCACTTTTCCTCTAGTTTTCTGCTTCTACACTTGTTCCCACTTTTTCGGCCGAATCTCCCTCTAACCTAATCTCCCCTGTTACGGCCACAGACGACTTAAGCTATACTTAAGCTATACCGCATTTGCCGAGCGCTCGAAGAAACTTTGCCGGTATAAACAGCCCTATATTCTTATCATTTTGTGATGCAAAAACGTTTTCCTTAAAAGTATGTACACCATGCCCTCGGTATAAGCGGCCTTCCGTTCACCGGTCGATGCGCCAGTCAGAGCACGACTAAGCGGTCACCACTCTCGCTGTATACATACGCGAAAGTACAAACTGAGAAAATTACATTCTCAGATATGTCAGAGTGACGGGTAGAAGGAGGTTTCGCGGTTAACGGGGATGATGAATACAATGCTCTCGATCTCTTTTTTCCATGCTGCGTCAGACCGAAGACGAAAATCCGCAAAAACACAGAGAGGACGAGAGAGGATGCGAAATGTGCGCGGGAGAGAAGGGGGTGCAACTCGAGGATGAAATACACGAGCTTATCGATGTCTAGCGTTATGCCGATACAAGCATTTACGTTTTGCCTTCCCTATCTTCCGTCCCGTTCTTAAGGGAGGGCCGGGGAGATAGGAGGAGAAAAAGCTCTGTGCCCCTGGAAAAGCTTCGCAGCAAGGCTCTTTTTCCGTTCATCCCCTATATAGGTGTATCTATAGGTATGTATCCACGCAAAAAATTCATACGTATTCATACAGGGTGAGCTGAAAAGTGATGTCTAAAAGGATTATGTGAATGTTTCGTATAAATCCGTGCACGTATTCATTACTCTTGGTGTCAATTAATTTTGATATCAATCAATGACGGTATTCATCAGCTCCCACATTAATTAATCCTCGCAATAATTAAATCCTCGTGTTAATTAATCTTTGTTCTAATCAATTAGCCATACAAAACACTTCCGTACCGCAGTAAAAAACAAAAATCCTGCTACACGAAAATTAAAAAGGCTTTCCTCTCCCGAAAGAGGCGTTGTACAAATAAATTCTTGTATAATGATCTCAATTTTTTGCGTCCGGACCTGTATTGTCATTTTTATTGTATTACGTGCTTGGGAACGAATAAACCCGAAGAAAAAAATATAGATTTTCGTTTTCAACGTGTCTTTTTGGGTTAGCCTGTACACTTGAGTGTATACATAGATATACATAAATGTATGTATATACGAATAAAAGGGAACCTGGTAAGAGGAAGAATAGGCGGGATTGGGGGCGTCAGGGGATGATTTTTTGAAGAACAGGGGCTGGCGGGAAGCTCACTTGTTGGGCGCCTGCGCTCAGTGGATGCCATCAACTTCTCGCTCGCCCGTTTCTCTCGGTCAGCGCGCGCGATCTCCTCGAGCAGTGTTCACGAGACCGCGAGCTTTGCCAAGAACGAATCAGTCCCGCCGCATCATCAATACGCGCCACAACAATCGTGAGTAAACCACCGTCCATTTCGCACCTCTTTTTCTACTCGTTATCTTGACACGTAGATTTATGTAACTGTGCGTGCCGATGGCTACGTTTCATTCTCCAAATTCAATCGAAACAAACCCAAACGTATATCAATAACGTACACAACGATCGGTTGAGAACGATAACCGCTTCATGTGCGGGAACATGAATTGTATCTGGAAAAACCGCGGGTTTTATGTGAGATTTTTTTAGCCGAAAGAATATTTGGTCATTGGATATATCGCGAATATATCCTGTTGGCTTCGTCTTAACGTGGTAGCTTTTTGTGTTATCAAGGTGATAGTGTTTTTTAGTGTATTGATTTTTAGAACTTCGACATCTTTTTTATTTGTGATTTTTAGTGCAAAACACTTTTATTTTTTTCTTAAGGTGTTATTGGCTGGATGTTAAAAAATTATTTTTATTCTCGAGAATTCGTGGAGTGATAGTTTTTGACACAATTAAGAATTATTTTAAAATATATGAATAAATGCTTCTAGAATATTTCATTAAATAATGTCGCATTTATAAATATGAATTCAATTCGATTATTCATGGGAAAACAACGTCTGTTGGTGTTGATGATGGAAAAAGGAATGTAGCTAAATACCCGCAAATTCTGAAAATATTACATATTCAAGATTTATGATCAAGCGATTGATCAGGCCAAGTTTCAATTAAAGGTACTGTTTGGGTTTGTTTGCTAGCCAATTTATAAAGTAGTGCAATATTTATTTTAACGATGCATCAATGAGCAATCATCGACAAAATACAGTTTGAGTTTTTGGGTAATTATTGATAATGATTAGACCCAAACAACCCAAACAAACCAAAACAACCTAAACGTATCGATTAAATTTAGAAACTAAGACATTGTTTGTTCATCCTTATTATTCTCGTCACATTAATGGTTATTTTATTTTTATTTCATTTTCTATTTTTATTGTAATATTTATTTTCATATTAATAATTGAACAGTCATCAGCATCATTATTATTATTATTGTGTGATATAAAAATGTATCATTACTTTTATTATCACGAACCTTTGTAATTATTTAATAATAGTTGTAATTTGAATTATTATTAAGTTGCGTGGTTGCCGTGTAAATATAATTTCGATTTCAAAGTTCCGTGATAATTCCGGGTACATTTTAATAAAAATGATTCAGAATTGAATTCAAGGAATTTACTTTGTCAATCACTTTAATTCCCTTGAACGAACTACGTGATATGAGGGAATGCTCATCACAAATGTTGAATACGAAAACGTGACAATCAATTACCAGTAAAACAATTGAGAAACTTTTATTGGTCGGCTGAAGGGAAATGCAACATGTTAAGCCTTAGGCTGGTACGAGTAGCGCGTAATTCAACCGAATTTATCATCAAAGAGAAGAGCAATAAAAAATTTTTTGTTTACCCTAGAGCCAGTGGAAAACAATTTCACAAAAAAAATTGACTAACTTGCTGCAGAGTCATTCATAAAATGTTGCCGTATTTGCGATTAATTATTTAGCATTAATTAACTAGGTAATTTGCTCGCGGAAAGTTGGAGATGAAAGTTTTCGCCAAGACGCACCATTCACATTTTGTTTTGATATAATATTAGAATGAATATGTAGGTTTATTAATTATATGTTAAAACTCAAATCAAAAATAGGTTTGTATTTTTATTGACATACGTGTACTTATATATGATATACATATATATATATATAAATCACCATGATATATTTTTATACGACATGGAAATAGTTTATGCTAGATAAATAGATAATAAGGAATATTTCAAGATATATCAAATATTCCCAATTTTAAGAGGGCCGAGAAAACTTGCGGAAAAATAGGTCAACCTTTATAAAATGATAAGTGTTACAATTTTTCGGTTATGGAGATACCATTCGTCGAAAATATTCTTCAGACTAAATTTTAAGGGGAGCAAGAATGTTTCTGCTAAAATAAATTGTTCTCAATTGTGTTTTATCAATAAAGCAAATACGTAGAATAATTTACATGTATATATTTCCGTGTCCTCGAGGTATAATTGGCCCACTATAATTAATTAAAACGCTAGAAGCAATGTTCTGGACGATGCCTTCGTACAGTCATTCCGTTACAACGCTTCGTTTTGTTTCATTGCTGGTAGATAGAAATTTACAAATCACGAAGGCTGGTCTATAAATAGTCACCGTGATTCGACAGAGCGTAATGTATATGCGAATAATTGACCGGGTTCGCGTATGATACAATTAATTTCGTTGGCCCACCCCCTTAGGACGGGCCATTTAGGCTGCCGGGAGCAAAAAATTAATTGAGTGTAAAAATGAGAAAAAAACATCAATGAACGAAACGAACCTGGGCTGAACCATGGTAACGCGTTGATGATAAAATTGCGATGATAATTAGCCGAGACCGGGAGTTTTTTGATCGGGAGGAACAAAGCTGATCCCTACTGGCACACTTTCTTTTATGGTGAACGTACAGCAGAACTTTCTTTCCTTTGTTCAGCCTCCTCTCGCTGATTATTTAACATTCTCTCGTACTTCGTACTCGAGGGTTGGATCCAGGTATTCCGCTCGAGATTCAAGCCCTCCGAGGAATTTTCTCCCCGTAGAACATAGGGGTGAAAAAAGGGAGGGTTTGAAAGAGTTCATTCGGGGCGCACGCGATTCTGACACTCGTCACGGTTTTCCTTTACATTCGTTATTATTTATCAATAAAAGTCGCCGTCTTAAGTTCGGGTAATTTATAAAGTGCGCGCTCAAATGGACGAGGCCTCGAGCCAAGGGACCCTTTTATCAAGCTTCTTAATTTATTTGTTTCTCATTTCTTCGTGCTTTTTGATAAATGATTTTTTATTTGTGAGATTGCGAAAAAAAAAAAATAGGAATTATCAGTCGTCAATTTTCATGCGCGCTTCAAAGGATTTTTGGTGAGGGGATGAATTTGAAAACTTTTTAGATCGGCATCGTATTGTGGATCTAAGGAATTAACGACAATGACAATTCGGCCGTTAATTTATGATCGATGAAAGTATCGATTACTAAAATCAATCATTTATTATCGATTATGAATGATCATAATTATTTGCTATCGATGTTAATCTAAGACGATAAGAGCTGAATATAACAAATAAAAAAATCGATTCTTTATAATCGATAAAAATCAATATAAAAAAGTTAATTCCCACAAATATTTAATTCTAAGAAAACCAAAGATCCTTTCGAAAAAATGTCGAAAGTATCTTTCAAAAAATTTCGAAACGATGGATATGGAATATTTTCTGGCTTCAAGGCAGTAAATAAATATAACGAATATCGCATTTTATATCCTCCCTACCCGTGTATTGCAAAAGGCTAATCAAAGTTTGGCGATATGGTGATAGCGTTACTTTCAAAGCTTGGGCTGAAAAACTTTCATGGTCGATCCTATTTTGCTGGTAATCGAGATTTTCCTGAGTGGGTGTGTGTACACCCTCTCTTGTGTGTGCACATACTTTGGAATACGTTCGCTCGTGGGCATCGGCATATGCTTCCTTGGTTTTCCAGCGCGCTTGATACGAGGGGATACGATTGAGGATAGATTTCCTGCGGGGACGATGATCCCGAACAAACCGATAGGTTACGTAAACGGCGACGCGATTTTATAACGAAACGCCGCAATCGAAAAACTTTTATTTAGACAAATTGCGTTCCAGTTTGTTCGGACTTGTAAAACAGGAAACGTGTACTTTCGGTTGAAAAATGGCTGCCGATGTTTTTATCTCAAATAAAAGAACCCAGACAATCACAAAGTTTTCATCGATACACACAATATTTTGTTTACTTTCGAGAGTGAATTTTGAGTTCGGGTCTGTTTGCGTACGAGAGACATTCGTTTTATATTTAAAAATCGAAATGGAAGTTGAGCCGTATCGGCGATGACCAGAGGCGAGTAGCGTTTTACTTAGCCAATATTGGGATGGGTGACTGCTCTACTTTGAGCTCGGGGGAGTCAGCATAATCACCAACTTTTCAACCCTAACTGCGATTGACTTTCATTTGCCCGCGGTTTTATCCAGTTACCCAGTGCCCTCTTGCACAACTAGGGAACGTAACTAGGAAATTGGTGACTAAGTATATCCAATCGGATATATGGAAGGGATGCTGGATTGCGAAACAGTCTCTGACCTTGAGGCAATTTAATTCGATTCCATTGCTCTTTCAATATCCAAAGGGGATGCTATGAATTTCAACTGATTTGAATTCAATTGAATTATGGATTAATAACTGTCCACTGCTCGGGGTCGAGAAAGGTTCATCTGATATTTTGTAATTTATGCCCACTTGATGGTACGCTTCTATCTACCTCATAATTTATTTGTTAGGAAAGGTTTGAATTCACATGTATTTTTTCCAACTTATTTCTTTATTCTATTTTTATCGCTCATATCTCTCATCCATTTTATCTCTATTTTACTTCGATTTGTTTCGTTCGTGTTAATCGGGTATAAATAAGTAAACGCAAACAAATACAATTAGATTCATGTTTAATTCACGAATTCGTGTTTTATTTCTTTTTTCATTTCTGCTTTATTTTCCCTTCATTAAAATGTATATCCATTAATTAACATTTATAATTTATTATTCGCGTAAAATTTTTCACGTTTCCTTGAAATTCACTTTACATACAAAAAAAAATGCTAAAATGTTGACTCAATTATTGAAACTTCACTGAAGATAACTGGTAGAATTTCAAATAAATTTCCAGTTCTTCGAATTTAAAAAATCGGAGCACCATTTTCTTTCTGTTGATGAATTATTTTTCCATTAATTTCCATTTATTTTCAGGTACTCACATCGATCGATATTCATCTAGAATTTTGCAAAGTGCATTAAAATTCAATCAAACCAGATTGGAAAAAAAAAACGTAAAAATGGTAATTCGGTTTTTAAAAATCAACGGACTGGGTAGAATCGTCAGGACATCAAATTATTTTTCAATTCTCGGAGTTTTTATAGATCAGATCACAATCCATCTATAAATTTTTGTTCTTTATTTCCATTTATTTCGAGTTACATCTATTAATCAATATTCATTACAATATTCCACAATTCGTGATGTTCAAGCAGAACGAAATGGAAATGTAAAAATGTTGGCCCAATTTTTAAAATTATCGGAAGTGGAAAGTAATTTGAAATCCTGACAATTTGTCGATATCTGGAAAAAAGCTTCGGGTGAATATTTCTATTTGCGCTGGTACTGCACTTTTTCGAAATGTTTCAATACAATCGGGAGTTTGAAAGTGGGCGAAATGCCAGGTATGCCATTTTTGCTTGTGCTTGTGTTCTCGTGCTCTACACGTGGCGGTGATGGAGTCATCGCTGTCTCTCATTTTCACTCCTACTCATTTTCACTATCCTCACTAGACTCTCTCTGTTACTCTTCCAATCTCTATCCCTATTCATCGACATGAGTAGAGTTTCGGTGCTTCGGTCAATAGCGACTATCTAATCGTGACCATCGCCGGAATGGAATTGATTGCCTCTTCGAATGAAGCCTCACATCGTCGCGTGGCGAACTCTCCAACATACGATACCGATTCAGTCATTTTAATAAATGTTTATCCTTCGTTAAGGATTCCACCGGTTATTCAATTGAAAACAACGAAAATAGTCTATTTGGTTTTAAGTAGGGTTTTCAGCAGTTGCCCCGTGCCCTTGTGGGGAGTTCAGTAAATCTGTGCGTTCCCTGAGCTGAAAGACCGACTTTAAGGGAATGACGAACACGTTCATAGCCATATCGAAAGTTTAAAATTCAATTTCTTTCATCCTTTTCAAGCTTGGAATGAAATTTATTGTGTGTATGCAGGATGCTTGCTCTAGGAGGAACATACTCGGCGTTTACCAAAATTTTTAAATAAATTGTGCAGATTGTGGTTACCTTGGGAGAAATTGCAAGCTACGATCCATCGTATCGCACTTTCACAAGTTTCCCAAGCATAAACCTCTGAAGAAGTCAAAAGTACACATTTTGAGCTTTGTTTAATCTATTATAAAATTCAGTTTAATAATTTTCTCACTATTTTTTGACTCGTCACTTGTCACTTGTTCACTGCGCTAATTCGTAACCTCCGTCGCTACGATAGCTACCGTAATCTGCAGCAGGGAAAAATGTCCAAAAAGTCTTCTAGAATAGGTTTTTCTCATTTTCCCAGTCTAATTTTTCACTTTCGGCAAAAACTCGGGCAGATTCGTAATCAGCGGAAAATTTCCGATCAAATACATACTTTTAAAAGGTTAAAA